>OVAN01015821.1:0-11041 GCA_900406275.1 Anastatica hierochuntica
TCAAAGGATTACAAAGCTCTCTCAAGTCTGCTGGAAATCGAAAAAAGCATAATCTCCAAAGAAAACTCGAGTCTTAGGTTTTAGGTAAACATCCCCTGTTCGTTTTAATCTTCGGTTTGTGTTTTCAGGTTCTGGTCCGAATTCGGGACAAGGATCGATCGATCCATGTCCCTTCACAGGACAAGGATCGATCGATCCTTGTCCTTCTGTGAGGACATTTCTTCAGTCTTCTTGAGACTTTCTTCGGTGCTTGAAATTCACTCCAAATGCGTTCTTTTAGTCCATTCAAGCTTCGTTCCTGTAAAAACATCAAAGAACAACAAACCGCGCAAAAAAGATCCGAATACATACTAAAAACTGTAATTCTCGTATGAAAATCGTAGTAAAAACCGATAAAATATGAATACATCAGTAAGCACTCTGCTTGCTTAACACTTTAGATTGAGCAGAATTCAATAGTGATTTTCAGAGAGGAGAAAATCAAAGTAATTTTTGTAGAGGAGAAAAACATCATAGTTAGGGTTTCGTTTTGACAACATTTGGACGAACAAATGTGCTCCAATCAGGCTAGAATTTTGAGGGAAGCTTTGTGACTCATTCGTCATGAAATTCAAAGGTGGGAGCTTCATTTCAACGGTTGATTTATGAGAAATCAGAGTTTTAGTGAAGCATGACGTTGTAGATTTTTCAGCAGAGTTGTCTTCAATGTTTCAGAAATCAACCGGTGAGTTTGTGACACCTCCTTCTGTCCCTCTCGTGTGCCAATGACGCCCCCTCTCTGGGCCCGTGGCCCACCGTGTAAGATGATTAGGAGAATTACTCTGATGAGGCTTTAAAAACTTGATTTATAGTTCCTAAAATGACCACGATATCTTCCTCGTGGTTTATCCTCACTCGCACAATTCCAGAAACTCACTTCCTAGAAGGTCACTCATCCAAGTATTTCTCTAGCACGAGCATGCTTAAATGTGGATTTATATCAGGACCAGTGAACGAAAATATTAGCGCACTTTGGTGACATAGGTAGCCAAATCAATCATTTTAAGCTCTCCACACAACCACTTTATCTTAAAAATCGGGGTCTCACACTCACCGCATGTACATAGCGCAACACCCTCGTTGCGCACTTGGATCGTCACCCCCGATGGTTTGAGTCCATGACTATACACTCATCTGGGTTCGGCTCTGATACCAAATTGTAACACCTCCGTCCGTCCCTCTCGTGTACCAGCGGTGCCCACTCGTCGAGCTCGCGGCCCACCTTTCTTCGGCGATCGAGAGCGTTACTCCGAGGAGGCTTTAATTACTTGATTTATTTTCCTTGCAATCCCGACGCGATCTTTCCCCATGTTTTTTCCTTACTTGCATGATTCTGGAAACTCACTTCCTGGAAGGTCACCCATCCAAGTATTGCTTCAGCTCAAGCACGCTTAACTGTGGAGTTCTATCAGGACTAATGACTAAAAATATAAGTGCTCTTTGGTGACATGGTAACCAAATCAATCCTTTTAAACTCTCCTCACAACCACTTTGTCTCCATAAACTGGGGTCTCATAAAATTCTTCTCAGTTTGAGCTGAAATTTTGCAGAGGTGTTCCAGACTTGTTCATCTAAGATTTGTACAGTGAAGATCTTGTTTGGTGGCCGAAATCTTAACGAATCTAGGGTCGTTTGGTCGGCATATTTTGAAGCTTGTGTTGTGGAGATTGCTCTTTGGAGCCTTAGAATATGATTTTTTTGGAGATTGCTTTTTTGGAGCCTTATTCTCTCTTGAGGATGTGGTTGTAACTCATACTCCATTTATATGGTGCATTTCTAAATGGACTACGGTCCCGTGGTTTTACTTCTTACATCGAGAAAGTTTGCACGTAAAATAAATTTTCGTGTCATTTACTTTCGGCATTGATTACTTTGTTGTCATCGTACTTCCATTTTTCACATAGATTCACAGAAGTGCGATAAAATTTTTATTATGTTGTGCCATTAATTGTGTGTCGTTTCCCCCTTACTCCCTTCATGCTCTTTTTTAACATATTGGCAAGAAAGTACTTTTATACATTTTTTCAACAAAATATGCATTTATTCAAAACTAGCTCTATACATATAAACATTTAATTGTAATAAACTAAAACTGGTCATATACTTCTCCCATTTTTTATTGGTTTTCATCCTAGAGATTAAAAAGGGGTAAACTTTTGATGCAGTCTACAAGTTATATCTCAGGAATGCGTTGAACAAAGGAAATATCTCAGAATTCTGCACAGCGAAATAACTTCTGACTTTGTAAAAAAAAAATGATAATCGTTTAAAGTCGATAATGAATTGTTGAACTGGACTAAAAAAGAATTAAATTCAAACCTTTTTAAGGCATTACTTGAATAGGTATTTTAAAACCACAATCCCTCGTCACGTACAATTTTGTTTTAAAAAAGTTGTTTGACCAACGACCGTATACGAGGTAAAACCTGCTAATGCCGTACCGGAGACGGATAGTATTATAACGAGATAAAAAAAAAACCAATCCATGGAACAACCTTCCGGTTTATTAGTTCTTTAACAATGATCAAACGATCGTTCTTTGAACATTACAAGTATACAACATATATAACCATCCAAAAATTAGTACTCAACAAATAATTATTTATAGTTTCAAAAATATATATACTGTATTATGTCAATATATATATATATACTGTATAATTTTTCCGGCCCCGAATTGAGATTTTGAGAAAGATAATCTCTCGATAAATTAATAAAATATCTCCGTCATAACAAGATTAATTTATAGAATTTTAACTGTATTACTATAACTAGATGAGTATCCGCACATGCGTGCGGATTTTGGTTCGTTAGATAGAATCTCCAAAATTATTAGCTATAGTTTTTTTAAAAACTTAAACTAACACTAATACATTTAACTAAGTTCTACATCACTAAGACAAAAATAAAGATAAATTCTCTTAAAATTTGAATATATAATTCATTTACCGATAATCAAATATCATGAAATATGCTTCTATTAAACAAATGATTTTTCTTTTATTTGAATCCGTATTCTTCTTAGATTTATAATTTATTAAATAAAAATATTATATATAGATAACAACAAAAATATGAAAAATCACTAAAAAAGATGGAATTTATCTTTTCAATGTGCATTGCTGTTAAAAATAGAAGATACTAAAAGTAAGAACGACTAACTTTCTAAATATTGTCAAAATTTATATGGGAAATGGTAACAAACAATATCATAACTAAGTAGATAAACTAAAATTGATGAGTTTGTATTGCATATTACTATGAGATTGCAATAAATGTTATAGTTGCATGAATAAAGGTTCTCTCATGAGCTCACGGTATCGCATGACTGTTTTCATACTTCACGTTAATCTCTCTCACTTTTAGTATTGTCTTTATTTTATAAAAGAATATAGTTATGTGTTTTGAGTTTTTTTGAATTGTTGGTGTAAGTACCTAAAAACTTTGCAGTAAAATAATTTATTGACGTAGAAAATATAAACGTTAGTGTCGGAGTGGAAGAGTCAATATAGTAGATTTTTATTAAATTATAAGTAAAATCTTAATGATGTACAATTAACTATAATAACTTATATTATTGGAAGAATAAATATTGAATAATTGCAAGTCCTATTCATAATCAAGGGACACGTGTCACCATGATATCTGATGAACTGGCACATACGAGCCGGTTTTTTCTAGAAATATTAGCTATGTTTCCTTGTTGAAAGCTTTTTGAAAGTTTAAGGTAACACTTATATGTTTACTTGATTTCTACATCATTAAGATAAAAATAGAAATACATTTTTTTAAAAATTAAAATACATAAATCATTTACCAATAAGGACTTGATGATGCATATTTTAGTTTACGATGTAACTCCTCAAAAAATATTTTAATTATTTACTCATTATCAAATATCATAAAATATATTTATCTTAGAAAAATGGTATTGCTTTTCTTAGAACTCATTTTCCTCTTAAGTTTATAACTTATTGAATAAAAAAGAAAAAATATATAAATAATGGTGAAAAATACGGAAAAACATTAAAAGCTGTAATTCATTTTTCACATATAGATGGGATATCTCTATGAATTATCTTCAAAATATCTATTAAATTATAATTAACCTCTTAATGATGTATAATTAACCATGATAAATTATATTTATTAGAAGAATAAATATTGAAGAATTTCAAATTTCATTTTCATAAATACAAGGACTCTCATAGATAGAGTTGACCACAAAAAATATATATGATTATAGCGAAAGATTATGTGACGGTACCCACTTAAAATCATATTTATGTTTTACACGATGTTAAAAAAACTAATTTATATTTTTTCATTAGATGTTAGTGATTTTAGTTATTTGCAAATTATTCAAACCTAATTGGAAGTTTGGAACGTACAAATTTACATAAGCTCAACAACTTCCAAGGATGGAGACATAAAAGGAATCAAGTAAAATACATCCATTTACTCTCGTGAAGAGTTTATCATCAACAATCCGTGAATAAAAGACAAATTCATGATAAAGATTTTGTTTTTTCCCTTGTCAACAAAGTATTTAACTAAAGACAATATTTTATAGTTGGTGGGAAGACCAAGTTTCACATTTAAAATTTGTTTTTCCTGTGTTTGTCAACATACTATCAACTAATTAAAAAGTTTAGTAATTCAAAATGGAGTAATAGATTTACATAGCAAAAATTAGAAGACTGCAATCTAACTCTATGTCTTAAACAACCAATTGTCATATTGAAAAAGCGGGGTACAGAAAGAGAGATATAGATAAATGGGGGCCTTTAGTCTCAAAAACTCTGAGAACCGGATCAATGTTGTCTAGTAATTTGGATTCACCGTCATCTTCAGTAGTTTATGTGGGTCTATCCTTCCGGTTGTGAAACCATGCACTTCATTGTCCATAGTAGAGCATCCTGTTCTTGATGAAAGTCTGCGTCGTTATCTTTTATCTTTCAATCAGCCCATAACTTAAACATGTGTACATTCACTACCAATCTAAACTAGCAAAGAGGTTTCCATCTTTCCAGGATCAATCTGTATGACACACTAGTCCTTCAAACATTGAGATCGCGTAATTTGATAGTGCTCTCGGTTACCGAAGCGAGTCTTAAGCCTCCCACCAAGATGTTACTTCTCTCATCCTATGTTTTATGATCACATGCAGCGATCATTCTTGTCCGCATATATCTGATCATTTCTATCCTTCCATTTAAATTACAATACCAAAAAAATCACTTTTGCGAGTCTCTACAAATATTATCCAAAATTTTCAAGTATAAATAATTCATGTTCACCATATGGTGTTGATGATCTGTTAGAAATGACCCATCTGTGTAAAGGTAGAGGACGTTCTAATAGTGCATGATTAATGGTCTCTTTAGCAATTCAACATTTTGAGTATAACCATCAGAATTGATACTTCTTGTTCTCAGTTGTGCATTTACATGTACTTAATCTAAGGCGACATTTCATAAAAACTGTTTAATCTTTTTTGGAACTTGAATCTTTCAAAATTTTCAGAATATTAACATGAGATCAATTTCAAATACCCTTTGTTATGATATTGTTTTTTCTGAAATATTTTGTGCTACCCTACAACCCGATAATTATTGTAGACATCCTGGTCTTTGTGCAAGTATAAGCAATTTATCTAGGGTGGTGATCCGACTAATAGGAAAAATCCTAATAATCGATACATCCTCTGGAGAAGAAACTCAATTAATATGTTAAGACTTCAAAACAAAATCTTTAGATAAATGAAATGGCTAACTATTAAATTTGGTGGAAACAGAGAATCCCTACTATGGAAATACCTGATTCCACCTGTTTAATCAGTCTATGTTCTAAAATAAAATGATCTGATATTATATTCTGTTATCCATAGGAAGGTGATTAATATCTTAAGTCCATGATTGAACTACTATTGCGAAAATTCGTAAAAACCACCAAAATCGCAAAATCCGACAAAACCACAAAAACCGTAAAAATCGCAAATCCGTAAAAATCGCCAAACCCGCAAAATCTTCCAAAACCGCAAAACCGTAAAATCCGCAAAAATCGCCAAACCGAAAAATCCGCTGAAACGCAAAACCGCAAAATCTGCCGAAACAGCAAATATCGCAAAAAAACCGCTAAAACCACAAAATCCGTAAAAATCGCAAATCTGCGAAATCCGCCTAAACCGCCGAAAACCAACAAAACCGCAAAAATTGCAAATTCGTAAAAACTGTAAAAATCGACGAAACCGCAAAATCCGCCAAAACTGCAAAATCCGAAAAACCGCAAAACCGTAAAATCCGCAAAAAAACGCCAAAATCGCAAAATCCGCCGAAACCTCAAAACCGCAAAATCTGCCGAAACTGCAAAAACCGCAAAAAACTGCTAAATCCAAAAAATCCGACAAAACCGCAAAAACTGTAAAAATCGCAAATCCTTCAAGACCTCTAAAACCGCAAAATCCACCAAAACCGCCGAAACCGAGAATCCGAGAAAACCACAAAACCGTAAAATCCGCGAATCCGTAAAAACCGTGAAAACAGTCAAAATCGCTAAATCCGTAAAAAACCGCCAATTCCGACAAATCGCAAAAACCGTAAAAACCGCAAATCCGTAAAACCGACAGAACCACCAAATACGACAAAATCGCAAAAAAGCAGAAACCTCAAAACCGCCAAAATCGCAAAATACGACAAACCGCAAAACCATTAAATCGCAAATCCGTAAAAATGTCAGAACAACAAAATCTACAAAAAGAACCGCCAAAACTGCAAAAACAGTGAAAGCCGCAAAAACCGTCAAAACCGCAAAAACCGTATAAGTTGCAAAAACCGAAAAATCCATTGAACCGTAAAAACCGCAAAAACGGTAAAAATGTCAAAACCGCAAAAATCGCAAAATAATTATTTAGGAAAGAGATGAAATTATTTCATAAATTTATTCTTTTATACAAATAATAGTTTGATGTATTTGGATGCAATTATAAATGCGCTAACAAACAAACTTGCGTTCAACTGTTGCATTTGGATGCAAAATCCAAATGCAAAAACGAACATCATCCGGATACAGCAACCAGATGCAACATCCGGATGCTGCATCCAGATACACAAACGAACGGGACCTATGTCTACCGGAATTATTCCCATTGGAAAGAATGGTAGGTTTTCTTTAGAGAAATATTATTCGGTCGACTCGGCAAGATTTTGAAGATTGACATGCGAAATTTTAACTGAACACGTACAAAGTACATAAAAAGTTCTGTGTTTCTCTTCATCAACCAATATACCTGGAAAGATTGACATTGCTAAAAATTTATTGTGAATAATCTCGAGAACACTTAAACTATAAACCAAAATTTTAGAGGAAAAAACGATTGCGGCAAACATCATTTTAGAATTATTTTTGTTATTAACCGCGTGAATGGATAATTTTACAATCATTGAAACCGTATTTATAATTCTCCAAAACTCGACTCCTAGTCAAACATAGAATTGGATTTCTATATCTAATAAAATATCTAACAAATAAAGATAGACCTATTCTCGGTAATTTGAGATTTTAATCACCCTTATAGATGAGCCAAAAATTATACAACAAATTGAATCATTTACTTTTTGTTTAAAATATATTAAATTTGGATTTTATTCAACACCTACCCACATGCATTGCCTCTATAAATCTCGTCTTTAAGAATCTGTTGCTCCTCACTTCAAGCACAAAAAAACGCAAGTTAGACAAAACAGAAACATTGAAAAAAAGAGAGGGCAAAACAGAAACAAAAACATTAATGTCTGTCTTCCTTAGTTTCCTCTTCCTCTTCCCTTTCTCTTTAATCCTATTCCATAAGCTTTTACCGTCAAAAGTGAAGCTTCCCCCGGGACCTATGGGCCTTCCAGTCATAGGAAACATGCACCAACTTGGAAGATTTCTTCACAAATCTCTTCACCAATTCTCCCAAGAATATGGACCAATAATGCTTCTCCATTTCGGAGTAGTCCCTGCAGTAATTGTCTCTTCCAAAGAAGGTGCTGAGGAAGTTCTAAAGATTCATGATCTTGAGACTTGTAGCCGGCCTAAGACGGTCGGGGGAAAGTTGTTTACGTACAACTTTAGTGACATTGGTTTCGCTCCATTTGGTGAGACTTGGAGAGAGATGAGGAAAATCGCGGTGCTCGAGCTCTTTAGCCCGAAAAAGCTTAAGTCTTTCAGGTATATTAGAGAGGAAGAGAGTGAAGTGTTGGTCAAGAAAGTGTCAACCTCTGCTAATGAGACACAACCCTCATCAGTTAATTTGACGAAAGTCATTTTCTCCTTCGCTGCCGGCATCATTTGTAGACTTGCTTTTGGACAAACATTCCACGAATGTGATTTTGTCAATATGGAGAAAGTTGAAGAATTGGTACTTGAATCAGAGACCAACCTTGGGTCCTTGTCGTTTGCTGATTTCTTCCCAGCGGGATGGCTCTTAGACAGGATTTCTGGTCAGCATTCAAGGTTGAAGAAAGCTTGTTACAAACTCACAAATTTCTTTCAACATGTGATTGATGATCATTTGAAAGCTGGACAATCCCAAGATCACTCGGACATTGTCAGTGTCATGTTGGATATGATCAATAAACCCAAAAAAGTCAATTCCTTTAAAGTCACATATGACCATCTCAAAGGAGTGATGTCGGTAAGTACGATTATTGTACTTGAAGTATTTTGTTTTTAAGTTATATGCACATTTGAGTTTAACTTGAAGAACACGACTATAGCTTGGGAGGCAGGTTAATATAAATATCAAGATAAATATCCTGTTTTGATCATAGATTTTATTCTGAATTTCTGACATAACTTTATTTGTTCCCTTAATTTAATTTTGATGTGTTCTTTAACAAATACACAATGGTAAAGGCAAAAACTTTTTCATGTCATTTTGATCAGGATGTATTTTTGGCTGGAGTGAATGCTGGAGCAATCGCTATGGTATGGACTATGACAGAACTAATCAGACATCCAAGTGTGATGAAGAAGCTGCAAGAAGAGATTCGAGCAAAACTTGGATCAAATAAAGAAAGAATCACTGAAGAAGATCTAGAAAAAGTTGAGTACCTAAAAATGGTAATCCAAGAAGCATTCAGATTACACCCACCTGCTCCTCTCTTGCTTCCAAGACTAACAATGTCCGACATCAAGATTCAAGGCTACGACATTCCAAAGAACACTATGATTCAAATAAACACTTATGCTATAGGACAAGACCCCAAATATTGGACAAAACCTGACGAGTTCATCCCCGAGAGGTTTATCAATAACCCTATTGACTATAAGGGCCAGCATTATGAGCTATTGCCATTTGGATCTGGTCGTAGGATCTGCCCTGGGATGGCCACTGGAATCACAATCGTAGAGCTCGGCCTTCTTAACCTCCTTTACTTCTTTGATTGGAGTCTGCCCGATGGAATGACCATTGCAGACATTAACATGGAAGAGGATGGAGCCTTCGCGATCACCAAGAAAGTGCCTCTTGAACTCATACCAACTCCTCATCGCTTTTAAAGAATGTAAATAACTTTTTTTAAAAAAAATTATCTGGTGTTTATTTTACTTTCATCTTTTCTTGTATTTCATGTTTATATTAATGTTTCAATAATATCAACAATAAAACTATGTTCGTTTAAGATTGTATAGCTTTTTTTTATTGAAATGGTCTTTGCAATTAAAAATTACGTTTTAAGTTGACATAGTGTTAATGACTAAATCGACTCATCTAATTGTTGATTTACTCGTCTACCTATTAATGAGCAACATGTTGTTTACCTATACATTTTAATGTTCATCTAGAAAGCAAGAAACAAACAATTTTTTTAAGGACTAAATTTGGGATCGGAAGAAACATTAAAGAATGTGGAGAGTGATTTTAAGACTTGGGAGAAAGGGAAACTGAAACACATTTTATCGGATGGAGCGTTAGGGAATGTTAAAGAGACAAAGAATATTTAACGTTAGATTGGAAGGTGCTTCAAAACAAAAGGATCCTATATCAAGACTAGGTTATATATATTTAGATGAGGATAGAATGAGACGAAGCCAGAGACGAAGTCTTTCACCTTTACACGTAGAGATGAAAGTATTGTATTGGGCGATGCAAGTGTTATGAGGCATAGGGTTCGCATACCAACATTTTCAGACGAATTGTGTAGATCTAATCAAACATCATTCTGAAGCAGGATTAATTGTCAGATTTCATACACTTTCCGAAGAATTTCAAAGGTTACAAAGACAATCTCCAAATTTCTCTCTCACTATGATCCCTAAAGAACTAAACGCACAAGCCGACTGTTTGACACTTACCACTCACATTTTACCTTATCACAGTAATTTTTTCGACACTTTTCCACTTAATTAGGTAACCAACATGGGAGTGGCTTTCTATATATTATGTAGTTGACCAAAAAAATGTTGGTTTACTCAATTTACTCTAAAATATCATAAAACCTAAAATGGATATGATATTATCAAAATTACCACTAGGGTTTAATTATTTTTTAATTAAAATTTCATGTTTTCCCCCATTTTCTCTCTTACATATGTTTCCTCTTCTTCCTTCATTTTATCTCTTATATATTTTTCTATATGCTTTTTTCTAACGTTAAGAAAAAAGTTCGAATCTTTACCTTCGTCGATGTTGTTGGGCAAGTTTTAAATTTATAAATGCCCTTTTCCTATCAATAACACAATCCGCAAGTGCACGGATATGTCATCGTAGTACTTGGGGGTCGAACCACAAGGAGCAAACCTTAGCTAGTTACAACTTAACTTTGGGAATACACACTTAAACTTAATCTAAGCAAATAAAGGAGGTTGAGTTTTGTTTTGGTTTTCTTAAGGTTNTATCAAGTTATTGAGCGCAAATTTCTAGACCAAAGGCAGGGCTAGCCTAGTCCACTCTCATGGTAAAAGGCCATTTCCTATCAATTGCATTCACTCACGCTCTCGCTTTGTTGCGAATGATATA
>OVAN01015822.1:0-11041 GCA_900406275.1 Anastatica hierochuntica
TATCAACAAGCTCCTCCTCCATCCACCTCATTTGGGCAATATTTTAACGATTTTTGCGGATCCGAAAATAATTTACCGGAATATTAAGTTGTTAAAATATGTTGTATTAATTAATATTTAAGCTCAACTTAAATATGTTATCAATATGTAAAATCTATGTGGAACTTTAAATAATTATTAATGATTTTAGTTTTAAATATAAAGTTTAAATATCATTTGTAAAATAAAAAAATAAACTTTAAAATAAAATAATAATATTGTTTATTTATTTTATTTATAATTGTAAAAAATTAAAAATGATTATGTAAACAAAAAAGTTGTGTTTTATATGTAAAAAAATTATTATTTCCCATAAACATGTATTTTAATTATAATTACAAAAAGTGAAAGGACTAATGTGTGAATAAAAAAGTATGACTCTATTATATAAGAATGCTATTTTTTCCCCTAAATATAGAGGAAAAAATAGCAATCTCTATTTTAGAGTAATAAATAGAGAAGAGTTGGAGCAAATTTGACTCTATTATAGCATGTAGAGTCAAAAATAACATTGGGTTGGAGATGCTTTAAGAGCCGATTCTTAAGTTTTCAATTTTATTTTCAGATCCGTTTCAGATCCGTTTTTTGTTTTTCGGTTTTTGGATCCGTTACGGATTCGTTTACGATTTTTTGAATTTCGGATCCGTTTCAGATCCGTTTAAAATATCCCGATCCGAACCCAAAATACTTGAAAATATACCCAAAATACCCAAAAATACCCGAAAATAGTCGAAAATATCCGAAACAGAAAGAACCGAACCGAAATCGAATGGGTAACCGAAAATATTTCGGATTTCGGATCCGCTTAAAATTTCAAGAACCATTTTTAAAAAACTTATTTGGAATTGTTGCAATAATCGCGAATCTCTAAAGGTTTTTAGACCACCCGCAACCGTGATACTCATAGTGGATATCTTAATTTTAATTTCATATTATTATTTTTTATGTCAAATTAAAAAAAAACAAATAAATGCACCAATTGCGGGTCGCCACGTGTCGTGGGATCCGCGCACAGTACATAAACCTCAACAAAAATTGGTTTTTAATTAGGATGTTTTAACAATTGGTGCTTAACTATTTGCCTAAAATTTTATGCTAAGAACCCCTCAGATACCTTGGACATGCCCTTAGCAATAAACATTAAGCGGCACGTGTGGATTCGTTTGCTCTGACCTCTCCAACAAGACAGAGAGTATGGGCCAAGAGTAAAGGCCCAGTTTACACGTGCGAGCGGCACGTGTGTGTTACCTCAGATATACTTCTTCTCCGAATACGAGATCAAACAGAGAAAAAGAGTTTCTTCTTCTCCTCTCCGGCAAACACAAATCGTAGCTTCAATTCCCACTTAGACCTTTGAATCGAAATCCTTTTGAAAAGAATGGCGAGAGATATTGAAGATGAGATCAGAGACGAGAAGAATCCACGCCCGCTTGACGAAGATGATATCGCTCTCCTCAAGACTTATGTAAGCGTCTTCTCCACTTTAAAACCCTAAAATTTACTGGGGCTTCGATGTTTTTCGTTTTCCTATCTCTGGGTCTCCAGAGATTTCGGATCCAGCTCTGAATTTAGTTACTTTACTCTTTTTTGGGGCGAGGCCATGTTAGTCGAATTTGCTTAGCTTGGATTTCTCGAACATGGATTCCTTTTTTTGTTGTTGCCCTTGAAGTTTTTTGCTGAGTTTTTGCCCTAGATTCATTCTGAATTGCTATTTTGATGACTCTGATGTATCGACTCTGTCTTACTTTCATATTCATACTTTGTTGTATCTGCTCTTTCGTGGTTACGTTCATAAATCTCATTCCTTTGCAGGGATTAGGGCCTTACTCTGCACCTATAAAGAAAGTGGAGAAAGAAATCAAGGAGCTCGCCAAGCAAATCAACGATCTATGTGGTATGCGGACATTCTTTGTTGTTTGACTGTTGGTTTTGCTTTGGATTAGTGGCTTCTTTTTATGGCATGAATTTAAATGTATAATTGGTTGCTTATGGAATTCTCAATCGCCTTTTCACTTTTACTCTAGGTATCAAGGAATCTGATACTGGTTTAGCTCCTCCCAGTCAGTGGGATCTCGTCTCGGATAAACAAATGATGCAAGAGGAGCAACCTCTGCAGGTAGGCTTCCTTTCTTAAACAGTTCTGTGAAATATCTTCTTCTCTCTTGGCAGTTATAAGGGATTAAAGTGCACGTTTCTTCTGTCCAGGTTGCGAGATGCACGAAGATAATAAGCCCAAACACTGAAGACGCAAAATATGTCATTAATGTCAAGCAAATAGCGAAGGTGCATTCTATCCATTGGCTGTTGTTATGTGTTGTAGAGCCTTTTGATGTTTGGTTTATTACTGATATAGTTTTTCTTCTTACCTGCAGTTTGTTGTTGGACTTGGGGATAAAGTTTCCCCCACAGACATTGAAGAAGGCATGCGAGTGGGGTATGTTTTCTGTTTGTGAACTGATAAAGCTATGTGTTTCTTTCATTTCAAACCCCTTTTGTCGCTGTACATTTCTCTATGGATTAAAACTTATAACGTCACTATGTCTTTGGTTTGTGTTTGCAGAGTTGATCGGAATAAATATCAGATACAAATTCCTCTACCTCCGAAAATTGATCCTAGTGTGACCATGATGACTGTTGAAGAGAAACCTGATGTAACTTACAATGATGTCGGTGGATGTAAGGAGCAGATTGAGAAGATGCGAGAGGTATGTTACACTTCTGTTAATATCCTGTGCCCCTTATCTTATCTTGTGTTCCTATAGTTAAACCAACTTTTTGGCAAAGAAATTGTTAAATGCATGTTGCCTTTGTTGATACAGGTTGTTGAATTGCCGATGCTTCATCCAGAGAAATTTGTGAAGCTTGGAATAGATCCTCCCAAAGGTGTTCTCTGCTACGGTCCTCCTGGTACCGGCAAAACCCTTCTGGCTAGAGCTGTGGCCAACAGAACCGATGCTTGCTTTATCAGGGTTATTGGGAGTGAGCTCGTTCAGAAGTATGTTGGTGAAGGAGCTAGGATGGTTCGTGAACTGTTTCAGGTAATCATTTGTTAAACTTCTTTGCTATCTGAGATTGTCTAGCCAAGGCTGCTATATGATGTTCTGAAAATGTGTAATACTCTTTTTCCAGATGGCACGGTCAAAGAAAGCTTGCATTGTGTTCTTTGACGAAGTTGATGCCATCGGTGGTGCAAGATTTGATGATGGTGTTGGTGGTGATAATGAAGTCCAACGTACTATGCTTGAGATTGTGAATCAGCTAGATGGGTTCGACGCACGTGGTAACATCAAGGTTCTGATGGCAACAAACAGGTCAGTCGCAGCCTCCTTACACAGCCTTAAGCAAACAACACAACACAATTATACTGCTTGACTAATTAGTGTTCTCTCTCTTCCACAGGCCTGATACACTGGACCCTGCTCTTTTACGTCCGGGACGTCTTGACCGTAAGGTTGAGTTTGGTCTTCCTGATCTGGAGAGTAGAACACAGATCTTCAAGATTCACACACGAACCATGAACTGTGAAAGAGACATCCGTTTTGAACTCCTTGCTCGTCTCTGCCCAAACTCAACTGGTAATGATCCCCAACCATCAAACAGCTCTCATGTTTTTTTCTGTCTCTCAAGAACTGTTGTAACTTTGGGCTTTGTTTGCAGGAGCTGATATCAGAAGTGTATGCACAGAAGCTGGAATGTATGCAATCAGAGCAAGGAGAAAGACTGTGACTGAGAAAGACTTTCTCGACGCAGTGAACAAAGTCATTAAAGGTTACCAAAAGTTCAGTGCAACTCCCAAGTACATGGTGTACAATTAGAGAGAGAAACATGTGGTTTTGCTTCTTCAGAAAGCTCCTACAGCAAAACTCAGAAACACCCTTTGTCTTCTGTCTCTTTTCCTTCAAACTCTCTTATGACACTTGTTTCATCTCTTCCAGTAACTGTGTTGTTTTCTTCTTAAATGGCATAAGTATTTTTGATTCCATTAATTCTCCTTGAGCGCGTTTCGTGCAGTCAATACCTCTGAAGTTCATAATTAAGTTATGAACAAGAACTGAGCCAAAACCAAATAGAACCAATCTATGTTTGAGACAAGAAAGAATTTTGTAGATGTTATGATCTGTATAAAGCTACAAAACTGGGAACATGTTACAATGCAGTGCGTGAATCATCCTATCTTTCTGTAAACCAAAAAGAAAAGGCTCTGTTTTTTGGTTGTCTCTGACTTAATCCAAAGGAGCAGGGTGTTCTCTTTTTCTCTCTGACGATGAATTTACATGTAATCATTGGCTGTGTCGGCACTACCAGAGCGTTGTGATGGGTCAACTCCAACAGTTCTCTTGCTCATATTAGCTCTCTGCACTAACACAACAAGTGCCCAAAATCTGTCAAGAATTGCTTGATTTTGCATTGTTAGATACATGATTCATTCATTTCCATGGCCATTAGTTTACCTGGACGCAGAGAGCAATAACATCTGCAAATCGAGAGAGGGATTTAACTGGACAAAGCCCTTTAAGAGCTGGATCAACCATTTTCCCTAACGCATCAATGTCGTGAAGTTGTGGTGTCGCCCATCGAACCAATGACTGCTCAAATCTTGACCTTGTGCTGTTTTTTTTTTTTGCAACCACACATTAATTAGAACATCATTCCATTGTTGGTATCCCAACTAAGAGGCTTAGTGTCTACAAATGTTAAATCATGAAATAAAATCCGAAGATAAAGTGAAATCTAGGAAGTGTTCTTGTAATCTTCGGAAATCTTGAATGAGTGTACAGAAAGCTGGCCAGTCTTCTGGTTGTTGAGCGATTTTGATGAGTTCTATGCAGTCTATCTCAAAATGTTGGCAGTTTATCCCTTTATTTCGAATCTCTAACATCGCCCACAATAATGTCTCCATCTCTTAATATAAAGGTGACTAGCTCATTCGATGACATTTTGCCCCAAGTAATATTATCTTATCATCTCCATCTAAACAAACCCATCCAAGACCCGAAGTGGGATCCTATTTTTTCCATGATCCATCCAACCGACAATAGATTTCAGTGGGTTCTCTAACCCTTGTGTTATCAGTTTGTTCGGATGGTAGTTGTAGTATTTGTGCCTCTTTCCAGGCTAGGAATTCAGTTTCTGCATTTCTCTGGATTTCCCCGATGTCTAATTGTGTCCCTTGGAAAATATTTTTGTTTCTTGCTTTCCATATAAACCACAAAAGCCATGGTAAAATATCATGACTATCTTGATCCGTATTTTGTAGAGGATTTCTCCAAAAAAGATAATCCATATTAGAATAAATCGATCCCGTTGGGAAACTCTCTGGTCATGCCGGATTTGTGCAAATTGTCCAGATTTGTACAATTGACGGGCATTCAAAAAATATGTGATTTATCGTTTCATCAGAGGTACCACAACGCTTGCACCTAGTATCACATTGTATCCCCCGTGTTGCAAGTCCCGTAGTTACCGTCATGCTCCCTGTGAGCAATTGCCATAGAAAATGTTGTATTTTTATAGGGCATTTGGTCTTCCATACATATGCCTTTAGAACATCCAGACTCGACACCCAACCATAATTATTTATTCGGTTTAACTCTATTGAGTGGAGTATACGATATCCCGATTTAACTGTATATTGACCCGATTTTGTAAAATTCCATACTAGACCATCATTTGACGGAAAACGACTTGGTTGGATACCCCAAATTAAATCGACATCTTCTGGTACCATAAACTGTCGTAGAATTGGTACACACCACTGCCTTGTTGTGGGATATATTAAATAATGCACCTCAAGTGTAGGGTGCCAATCACTTCCCGGTCTACGTGTTGGTCGTGGCTGCGTATCTGGTATCCATGAATCATTCCACACTGATGTGTTAATCCCATAGCCTATCCTTACTCGAACACCTTGTCTGAGTAATTCTTGTGTAGCAATAATGCTTCTCCATCCAAAGGACGGAGAGTACGGCTTCTTACCCTGTAAGGGATGTAACTTCCTGTAATATCTACCTTTTAATATCCGAACGACCAATGAGTCAGGAAACTAAATGAGTCTCCATAATTGTTTGGCCAATAAAGCTGTGTTAAAGTCTTCCAGATATTTAAAACCTAAACCTCCTTCATCCTTAGAAACACATAATTTTTCTCATGCAACCCAATGGAGAACGCTTACATCCATCGGAGCTCCACCAAAACTGGGAAATCGCACTGGTTAACTTTGTAGTTAAGTCTTGGGCGAGCTTGAAGCATGAAATTATATAATTGGGGAGTGCAAGGGAAACTGATTTAATCAGAATTTCCTTCCCCCCTTTCGATAGGAACTTTGAGGACCAACCATTGACTCGGTCTCCTAAACGTTCCCTAACAAAATTGAAAATTTGGTTTTTTGAGCCTCCTAGACTCTCCGGGATTCCTAAGTATGATCCCATACCACCTTTCTTATTAATGCCCATTTTAGCTTTTATCATATTTTTTGTCTGTTCTGGGACATTCTTGCCATACATAATTGATGATTTGTCAAAATTAATGACCTGACCTGAGGCATTCCCATAATCCCGTAAGATATCCAAGATTACTTGGCATTGTTTATCCTCTGCTTTTTAATGACCTTGTGCTGTTAGAACCACATTTTTTAAAGACTAGGAGGTTGATTGTTTAGAGTTGCAAATACTTATCGGTAAAGATTTTAAAATTAAATATTGTTGTCAAAACTTTTACTTTAAAAAAGATTGTGACTTTTAGAAAAGATAAAGCCACACATTGTTGGCTTTAGAAAAAACCAACGTAACAAGAAGAAAATATAGAATATATGATGTGAGAAATTTAAGAAGAGCTTTTAGGACTTTAAAAATGTTAAAGTGTGATTGGAAAAAATTAAACTTTAAAAAATGTAAAAAAAATTAAAGTCTCTACAGCCAAACAACAATCACACGCTAAAATTCAGAAACACATTCATCATCTTATGTTCTTCTCCCTTCTTTTCAAAACCTTTAGGCTGAGATACATACACATCTTCATTCAACTCACCATGTAGGAAGGCTGTTTTGACATCAAGATGATGGATCTCCCATCCGTTTGAAACTGCTAGGTCGAATAACAGTCTCACTGTTTTTATTCTATCTATTGGAGCAAAAACTTCATCGAAGTCGATTCCAGACTGCTACACATAACCTTTTGCAACAAGTCTTGCCTTGTACTTTTTGATAGAACCATCTACGTTTCTTTTGATCTTAAAAACCTATTTAAAACCAATGATTTTAGCTCCTCCTGTCTTATCAACTAACGTCCATGTCATGTTCTTATTGATTGAATTGATTTCATCAACACATGCCTTTCTTTATTGAACGCATTCTTTAGCTTCTTGATAGTTGATAGGTTCATCGTTGAGAGAGAGAAGAAGTATATCACACTCCAGATCAACCATTAAGATGTAATCATCAAGGTAACTAGGACTATTTACCTGACGTGATGATCGTCTCAGCTCCTGAAACTCGTTTGGCTCAGTATTGATAGCTTCTTCTTCTACCTCGTATGTTGCACAACATATATTTGTTTCGACAACACATGTGGAACAAATTCGTCTGTGACTTCTTCTTCTTGATTCCCTATTATAAAAGGTTCGTGACCTTCATCCATAATAGCTACCCTAGTCATCCGAAACATCCCAGGTTCGTTTTGATTTTCCTTCTCAGCTCCCTTCCAATTCCAAGATGCCTTCTCATTGAAGACTACATTCCTACTTACAATTATCCTTCTTGCAATAGGATTGTAAAGTCTATAGGCATTTGAACCTGGTTCAATTTCGAGGTGTACCAAAGCTTGTCATCGATTATCTAGTTTCTTAAGCTGCACTGAATCAATTTTTGCATAAGTGATACAGCCCAATAGTTTCAAAAACGACGGAAACGTTGTGGGAGAGCCGCGAATTCACGCAAGCGACGACTCGGAGCCACAACACGAGAGGATCGGCGACGAAGAGGCTCGGTCGACGGCGACAGTGGCTCGGGAGGGCTCGTGGTGGCTCGGATTGGATCGATAATGATCCTGAGAGGCTCGGTCAGTGGTGGTGGCGCTCGAATCGGCGGCTGAGATGACGACGTGGCCTCGAGGTGTGATGGAAGTGATAGTGGGACCCGATCCGACGGTGTTGGAGGCTGAAACGGTGAAGACGAGTCACGGAGAGGGAGAGACGGCGGATGGATCTCGAGACTCGAGGAAGACAGTGAAGATCGGAGGCTTAAGGGGTTCATAGCGCGATCTCCAAGACTCGCGATGGCTTGCGGCGGTCACGGGGGCTCGGCGATGACAACGGTGACTCAGGATGGAGCGGCGGTGGCTCAGAGACGGAAGACGGCAGCTTGGTTCACGAAAAAGAGAGAGAGGCTCAGTTAGGGTTCTCGAGTTTCTCCAGAGCTTCGCTTTGGGATTGATTGTGGCACTGTTCTCGAGGCGATGACGTCTTTAAATAGAGTGGAGGCTCCTTGGGTTGACCTAGGGTTTGCGGTTCAGTTTCCTACGAACCAGGATTCTCGGACCGGACCGAGTCGGGGGTCGTTACAATTCTCCCCCACTACAACGGGATTCGTCCTTGAACCCTGAGCGTTCTCTGGGTGCCTTTCGGATTCCCCGAACAATTCCGGATAATCCCTTTGCATTTCACTTTCTACCTCCCAAGTCTCTTCCCAAACACTGCCTTCCTTCCAGCTGACTTTGACCATAGTCACTTCTTTTCCTTGAATTTCCTTTACCTCTCTTGCTAGTATATCTGCTGGTCGACTCTGCACTAAAAATTTCTTCTGAAGGTTTGGCGGCAGTGTAGGCAGAATAAGATCGGGTTCTCTGATGACCTTCCTTAGAACTGAGATGCGGAAAACGTCATGAAATTCGGCCAACTCCTGTGAGAGGGCTAATTTGTAGGCAACTACACCTATTCTCTCGACAATGGGGTGCGACCCCATAAATCTTGGCCTTAGCTTCTTCTGACCCTTCCCTTGCTTCCCTCCTTGGAAGTTTCTCATTTTTAGATATACCAGGTCTCTTACTTCAAACTCCATATCCCTCCTGCGATTGTCGGCGTAACTATTCTACCGATCATGGGCTTCTTTCAGTCGTTGCTTGAGCATTGCCACTTGCTGCTCGGTTTCCTTTAATGATTTCTTAAGCTAGGTCTCGGGTCTCCCCCACTTTGAACCAACATAGAGGCGTTTTGCATGGTCTCCCATAGAGAGCCTCATAAGGTGACATCCCTATGTTAGCATGGTAGTTGTTGTTGTAGGCGAACTCTACTAGCGGCAAGCGCTTAAACCAACTTCCTCCCCACTCAAGTACACATGCCCTTAACATGTCTTCCAATGTCTGAATTTTCCTTTCAGACTGTCCGTCTGTCTGTGGATGATAGGCAATACTGAGCCGACAACCTGGAGCCGACAAGACACCCCCACGTGATGTCGTCCAGGCTGACGCGAAACGCAGCAGGAAACCCGATGAAAAAGGCAACGACTCGAACCGCCTCAGGGTAAACATGATCATGGGTGGAACCCAGTTCTTTCGCTACATTGTCTCGTCAATAAAGGACTATCACCGCATGGCTGAGACAAGAGCGAACTGGTCCACGCCTCTCGGCGATGCCGAGAACAGCGTGATCACTTTCGAGGAGTACGAAACCGTCGGACTCGACAAACCGCACAATGATGCGCTCGTAATCGACCTTGTCATCAGAGACCTCGAGGTCGCAAGAATTCTCGTTGACACAGGAAGCACTGCCGACATCATCTTTCGGGACACCCTCAGCAGGATGAACATCCCTCTACCGACATCACTCACGGGTTTTTCTAGCGTAACCTCGATGACTATCGGGTCAATTAAGCTTCCGGTGGTTACGAAGGAAGTCACAAAGATCGTCGACTTCAGCGTCGTCGATCATCCCGCGATTTACAACGTGATCATGGGAACACCGTGGATAAATTCCATGAAGGCAGTCCCGTCCACGTACCACCTGGGGATTAAGTTCCCGACGCCCTACGGAATCGACGTAATCTGGGGATGCCAAAAACAGGCGTGACTTTGCTTCTGGGCCGAATATAAGCTGAGGCAAATCGCAGCAACACCCATGGTCAATCCAAAGCGCACAAGTAACGGCTCAGATCGAAGGAAACAAGCAGACCTCCAAGCCCAACACCTTAGATAACGCAACACTCGCGGCGTCAAAGGAAACCGTCGACCCAACCATAGTCCCCGAGACTGAAATGGTCGACGCAACTCCGCCAAGCGAGTAGTCAATCCCAACAACACACTGAACTACGAGACGGCTTGATCCTCTAAGGAGGTACGTAGGCAGCTCCTCGCGAGAGGAGTTCAGCTGTCCCCTTCCTTTAAAAAAAGGGGGGGGTAGGTGTACGTATACTCGTATACTCCCACATTTTAGAATGTCCAGTTTGCACTCGATATTTTTGAAACTTTTTCGGTAATAAGAAAATGCAGTACGATTTCCAAGAGATCTCGCAATACTCTTTTATCGCAGAAACACTTCGTATCGCAAACAATTTCGCGGCAACCAAACAATCCACGATTCGCTAGAAACGCCCAAGTAACATTGTATAACCCGGAAACGAAAATCATGCGATGAATACGTATCCATCTAAGTGTATCTTAACTAAAATATGCTCCCTAACATATCGCACTACTAAACGGAAAGATTTTCGGAAAGGAGCGAGACATTGCAAATTTCCAAGAAGCATAATTCCAAATTTGACTAAAAACAGTCCGACTGCGACTATAAATTACGAACGAGCACTCGCTCTCACACCATATTCGTCGCTGGCCCTGATGAGTACTTAAGCCGTCTTAAACAAACACACCTGACCTTTCTCGAATCGGTCCTCGAACATCCGACTAGGATAATAGCGCGCCATAAAAGAAATCCAAAATTTTGGTCAACACTTCCAGACGACAAAAAAATTGTCTCTGGAGAGATGCTCGATTCCGACCAGACGATTCGTATAAG
>OVAN01015823.1:0-11039 GCA_900406275.1 Anastatica hierochuntica
CATTTCGTAAAGTAGTCAGTTAAAACTAGTACGAAACGTAGCTTCCGTTGTTCGCCCGAACATACGAAAGGGCCGATGACGTCAATGGACCATCTCATAAATGGATATGCCGCTGATACCGAAGATAGCTTTTCGGTCGGCTGATGGATGATCGGTGCGTGCCTTTGACATTTGTCACATTGGGCGGAGTAGGTTTCGCAATCTGCGACTATAGTTGGCCAAAATTAGCCTTACCTCTTGATTCGAATGGCTAATGCCCGACCCCCCGAGTGATTTCCACAAGAACCTTTATGCACCTAGGCCATAAGTTTAAGAGCGTCAAGGCCGTGGACGCATTTGAGGTATGGTCCTGAAATGCTTCGTTTGTAGAGGTCGGATTCGATTATGCAATACCTTGCACTTAATGCTTTGAGTTTTCGAGCTTCCCACCTATTGGGGGGGCTATACCCTCCCGAATGTATTGCATAATTGTGATTCGCCAATCTAATCTTCCGAGTAATTTATCGTGAAGGGTCAGAGCAGTAGTTTGCACAAGTTCGGGCTCCGGATCGTTCCCTAGCTCCTCTTGAGTCGGGATCGTGCCCCCGGAGGTAGTCTGAGAGTTAGCCTCCTCGGAGGCTCCATTCTCGTGACTACCTTCTGGAGTGTTATTTAGCTCAGAGCCTTGAGGTGTGCCCCCAGGGGGAGTCTCGTTTTCGGAGATGGTTGCAGCAAAAATGTTTGGCATGCGAAGTTGGTCTATGCCCCCAGAAGCTCGCCTTTTGTCGTTACAGTTTTTCGTTCTTGGGAACCAAAATGTGGTGAAGACCTGAGTGAGTGAACTGTGCTGGATAGCTGTGGTAGCTATCCTTAGGGTTGAGCTTCTTCTTCGTGTTCTTTTAGATTAGGCTTAATTGCGTCTTTTATCGCTATGTCAATGTTGGGCTTGTCTATACCTTCCACGGGTATTATTCTTTTGACGAGAGGGACAGAGGTTGATGCTAGTGCGGCTAAAGCGTCGGCGGAGGAATTTTCTCCACGTGGGATCCTCGTAAGCTTGAATTTTTCGAACTGTTTGGCGAGGTTTTGTACAAACTCGAGGTATGCCCCCATCCGCTAGTCCCTCGTTTCGTATTCTCCATGAAATTGGCTAGCTACCAGCTGAGAGTCGCTATAAGCGTTCAGCTCTCGGATCCCAAGTCCTACTGCGAGCTTTAAACCAGCAATTAATGCTTCGTATTCAGCCTCATTATTGGAGGCGTTGAAGCCTAATCTGTAGGACTGTTCTATGACCTCTCCTGTTGAGGAGGCCAGCCTCAGGCCAATCCCGAATCCTTGCTTTGAGGAGGCTCCGTCAACGTGAAGTTTCCACTTCGGGACCTTGGAGCCTGTATCTACGTATTCAGTGGCTAACTTAATGACAAAGTCGACTAGAACTTGGGCTTTAGCCGCTGTTCTTGGCCGATACTCGATGTCGTATTCGCTGAGCTCTATGGCCCACTTAGCTAGGCATCCTGACTGGCTAGGGTTGTGCAATATTGAGCGCAAAGGTTGAGATGTCAGTACGACTGTCGAGTGGGATTGGAAATATGGGCGGAGTTTCCTGGCTACCGTGACGACTGCCAGAGCCAACTTCTCCATAACCGAATATCGTGTTTCGGCATCTGTGAGATTCTTGCTGGTATAATAAACAGGTTTCTGCTCATTATGTTCCTCTCTTACTAGCACTCCGCTCACCGCTGCTGGTGAAACAGCGATATAAAGGTACAAGGGTTCTCCTTCGACGGGCTTGGAGAGGAGCGGAGGCTGGGAGAGGTAGGCTTTAAGCTGCCTGAAGGCTTCTTCGCATTCTTCGTCCCATAAGAATTTTTTGTTGTTCCGCAGGAGCCTATAGAACGGAAGACATTTATCGGTGGATCCGAGATGAATCGATTCAATGCTACGATCCGTCCCGTCAACCTTTGAACTTCCCTGGTCGTTCTTGGTGACGACATTTCTAGGAAAGTAGCTATCTGACTCGGGTTAGCTTCGATTCCTCGCTCTGTGACGAGGTACCCGAGAAATTCTCCGGAAGGTACCACGAAGGTGCATTTGGAAGGATTAAGTTTCATGTCGTACTTGTTGAGGATATCAAAACATTCTTTAAGATGGTTGACATGGTCGTCCCCGTTGGCGGATTTAACGAGTTCCATCATTTTTCCGAGCTGTCCAGCAAACATCTTGTTCACAAGTCTTTGGTAAGTGGCTCCAGCATTTTTTAGACCAAACGGCATAACTTTATAACTGTAAGTACCGCGTTCTGTTATAAAGGCGGTTTTTTCTTGGTCATCCGGGTCCATCATTACTTGGTTGTATCCCGAAAAAGCGTCCATGAAGGATAATAACTGGTGGCCAGCGGTGGCCTCGACTAGTCGGTCGATGTGGGGTAGTGGGAAGCTGTCATTTGGACACGCTGTGTTTAGGTCCGTGAAATTCACACAGGTTCTCCACTTCCCATTTTTTTTTTGACAATTATAGGGTTGGCTAGCCAATCAGGATAGTGGACTTCTCTGATAGCGTAGGCTTTCATTAGTCGGTCGACGTCATCGTTGACTGCTTGAGCCTTTTCGAGGCCGAGCTTACGCCTTTTTTGCTTCACGGGTTTAAACGTTGGCTCTACGTTTAGCTTACGTGTCGTTACTTGAGGGTCAATTCCCTTCATGTCGCTGGTGTTCCAAGCGAAGGTTCGGACGTTTTTCGCGAGGAAACGTATGAGTTTGTCTTTGACATGGGCAAGTAACTCTGACTTAATGCGGACGCATTTTTCGGGGCAAGGGGATCGATGCAAACTTGTTCGGTGAGGTTCCACGGAGGACCTCAGATGTTTTGCTGCATCTCGTGCTGCTCCCGGATCTATAATTGCTATTGAGGGGAGTCCTTTATGATTTGGAATCCTCCCAGGTAGCAGATCCTTGATATTTTCTGGCTACCTTGTACGGCGGCTACCCCTGTTAGGGTTGGGAATCTCACTCATTGGTGATATGTTGAGGCTACGGCTCGCATCTTATGAATCCACGGTCTCCCGAGTATCGCATTAAATGGGGCCGGTTTGTCGATCACCACAAAGTTAACCATTTTCATAACTCCTCCAGCTATCACTGGGAGTTTGATAGTTCCCAGGGAGGTGGTGGTTTCCCCGGAGAAGCCTACAAGGTTAGCCTTTTGGCCTAAAATTTCGTAATCGTCAATCTCCATGCCTTTCAAAGTGTTATAAAATATAAGGTCTACAGAGCTTCCGGTATCAACCATTAGTTTGGGTACTTTGTATCCAGCCACATTAAGAGATATGACTAAAGCGTCATCGTGTGGCTGGTCGAGTTCTAAGGTTTCGCTTTCCCAGAAGGATATTTTGGTATTCGAAACATGTTTGGTTGGTCTTGGCCGAGAATTAGACTCAGCCTTCCGTAGGTAGCCTTTGATCGAGTTCACAGACTCTCGGCAGATGTCCGACCCCCCTAGAATGTATTCAACTCTGGTGTGATGATTTCTCGAATAAAGCAGCCACCGTACCTTCTGGAGGAGGCCTCAGAGCCTCCGCTTGAAGGCTCCTTCCTTCCAGAAATTTTCTGAGGATCATGTCGATCCTTTTCTTCGGAGCCGGAGGCGGCGAGTCAGTTTCCTTTTCGGGAGACCTACCCCATTTCGGGGAGGTTTCGTGTGGCCTTCTCTTTTGGAAAGGCAGTGGCTTCCTAAGGTCCACATCTTTTATTTCGCCGGCAGCAAACTTGGCTGCCAGCTGTCTCTGGAGGTCTCAACATTCTTTTGTTGAATGTCCTTTCCTCTCGTTGTAGGTACAAAATTTGTTTTGATCAAATGACTTAGTCCAAGGGGCTCTGCCCTTTGTTACGACGAGTTTGTCCTCTTGGGGTTCGTCAATTGCATAGGAATGTTCCCCCTGAGTCTGATTGTTACGGAAGTTACCTTTCTTAGGTTGTCCTCTCGCTTCCTGAGAGTCAGTTTTTGAATAGGTTTGTGGCTTTTTATGGATTTTATCCATCGTAGCAGTCTCTTCTTCGAGAGTAATAAACTGGGACGTTCTGTGGAGAGTATTGTCTATCGTGGGTGGGGGGTTGATAGTAAGCTCTGACCAGAACTCTGAACGATACCAAAGCCCTCTTCGGAGTGCTTCAATAGCGACCTGGTCATTAGGATTTGAAAGCTTAGTTCTGACCGCCCTAAACTTTTATATGTAGACGCAGAGCATTTCTCCCACTCCTTGTCGGATCTTCCACAGGTCTGCCTCAGATGCCTGCTTCCGAATGTGAGTCGAGTACTGTTTGATGAAAGCACTAGTTAGCTGATCGAAACTATCGATCGAATTTGGCTCGAGACCTGAGAACCATTCGAGGGTCGTGCCTGTTAGGTTTTCAGCGAAGGTTCGGCAATAGCCAGCCTCGCACTCTTCGCATGTGAAGTGAGCCTTAACGATGGCTAACCTGAAAGCTCTGAGGTGAGCCTTCGGGTCTGAGGTTCCGTCGAACTCGGGGATTCGGATTTTCCTTGTATCTCTTATGTAAGAGTTAGCTATCCTATTCGTAAACGGGGTCCCTCGAGTTTCCTCTATTATGCTCTCGATTTCAGGTGCTGAGCTTGTGGCCTTATGGACCTGTGCATTTAGTTTTTGGAGGGTTGCATGCATTCTTTCATGTACCTTCCGATAGCGTCAGGGCTATCTAGACGAAGGGTGTCCGAAATGTCAACAGAGGCCCGCTCGGGGGGCTGTCGCTGGACCCATTCAAGATTCGGGCCCCAGGCTCCTGGGGATCCGGGTCTCTCTCGACCCCTGCGACTATTTTGTCTAGCGCGATCGACTAAAGAGCCTGGGTGGATTACACCTGCAGGCCTTGCCCTCTGTTGAGCCTCCGAGATAGCGGGTCGGCTATATTCGAAGGCTGCATAGGATGAGGTCCTTCCACTAGCTGGGATCGGATCGCGATCAGTTAGCCCAGGTATTGGTGGCGGAGGAGGGAGATCGCGTCTCTGTTCTGGTACCTGTTGCGGGATCTGACTAGGTCCCAATCTTGTGCTAGCTAAGCTTCTTCCCATTGCCATTGCCACGGAGGCTAATGGATCAGTTGCCGGAATAGTTTTTGTGAGAGGCGTCGAAAGAGGAAGCTCGTCCCTCTCAGGTACCATGCGACCGGGAGAGAACTCGAGATGGCCTCGGGGGAAGGACGCATCATCGGCGAGATCACGGAAGGTCACCCCTTGACCTCTTCTATTCGAGGGCAGGGACGAGTATACCAGCGATCTCGTCCTCTGCTCGATTTGTCGTTGTCGGGATGCGAGCTGGTGAACCAACCGTTCGTTTTCCTGGGTTCGACTCACCAGCTGCAGCATCATCTGTCTGATTTCGGAAAGCTGATCCGAAACCTGACTCGCGGCCGAAGCCGAAAGATGTGATCCGACAAGATTAGGATCATATTCTCCGATCGTTTGAGATCTCGGAGTAGGGTCATCAAGTGGCCTTTGGGGAGCCAATCGAGAACCAACAGTTTCCGATCAACCTCCAGAGCCTTTATGGGTCAGCGAGCTATTGCTCGGGGCTAGTGGCGAGGATTCGGGTTGATTCAAACCACCATTAGCTGGATCCATCTTCTTAGCTATCGGAGTCAGGGATTCGATTTTTCGTCCCCACAGACGGCGTCAAATTGTGAGGGTTAAATCTCACAATCACTTTAGGAGTATCTCAAAAGAGGTTTAGAAATGGGGGAAAGTGGGACCGAATCCCGTTAGAGCTAAGATGATCGATAAGAACAAATGGAAAATTGATTTTATTGGATATTTGGTATTGAAAGTGTTTACAATGTAGTGAATAAGAACGAATGATTCGAAAGCTCAAGTATTGCTATCTCTATCTCTCCTCCTTCGTCTCAGAATGCAACCGCCTCTTATGTTCTCGAAGGCTCCCTCTTATAGCTTAATCTTCCTAGATCTTCGGAACCTCCTTAGCAATATCCTCTCCCTGTAATCTCGCAACTTACGCTTCCACTTGACTCGGCGACACCTGGCTTCCAGGCTTCGTAATGGGCTGGACTTGCAATCGGCCTTTTTACTTTAATTTGCTTTCGGTTTTAATTATCCTATTGGGCCTGGGGGATTTCAGCCCTGACAGTTACCAAAGGATTTGGTGTGCTTAATACTAGTTTTTAGAGTAGCTAACTAAGATCTAGACTTGTATGCATTTCACGCCTGAGAGGTATTCGATGAAATGCCTAGGAGAACCAAATACTTCCTATTTCAATCAAGCCAATGAGAGTTGTTTGCTAGAT
This sequence comes from Anastatica hierochuntica, assembly GCA_900406275.1. NCBI lineage: Eukaryota > Viridiplantae > Streptophyta > Magnoliopsida > Brassicales > Brassicaceae > Anastatica > Anastatica hierochuntica. The sequence goes on from OVAN01015823.1 coordinate 6,291, forward strand.
TGATTAGTAACTATATGGCTTTCTCTTAATGATTTCTAATAAATTTATCATTTCCAATACACGAGAGTTGAGCAAATGCGATTGATAAGAAAATGGCATCTTGCCATGAGAGTGGATTAGACTAGAATTGTCGTTGGTCATGGATTTGTGCTCAATAGGTTGATGTAACACCACTATTACCATCTTTCTAAGTGGATCCATTATATCATCTCTTAGTCCATCATCTTAGTTTATAGTTCATTTCAAGTTAACATCTTTAAGTCTGTGGTTGCTTTCTTTATTTAAGTTTATTGTCTTTATCTAAGTTGTTTACTTTCTTGCCTTGATTTCATTTCTAGATCATTAAGAAAACCCTAAACAATTCCAACCTTTCTTATTTGCTTAGATTAGGCTTAAGTGTGTATTCCCAATGCTTATATCTATCTAGCTAAGGTTTGCTCCTTGTGGTTAGACTCCAAAGTACTACAATGACATACCCGTCCACTTACGAATTGTGTGATTGTTAGGAAACATGCTTATAAATGTAAATCTTCGTTGTGCCTTTTGTTTGCATGAACAATAGTCGCGCAACAAAGGATTATGCTCTTGTTGTATGATCAATTTGACAAAGTCCTCCCCGTGCATAGGGCAACATCCAATCAAAAGCGACCAAAAAGGATGCTCGACTATCTAAATAAAATACCCGAAGACAAAAAAGGCCTCTGGGCACATGAAATAGACGTAGTCAAGTGGTCATTTCGAACTAGCACGCAGAGTGAAAACATTAGAATGCCTTTCTCTCTCGCATACGGGATGGAAGCAATGTCACCCACCAAAATCAATGTACTCGGCATCCGACGCATCAAACTCACTTAACACCCAAAAATCAACAAAAAAGTGAACAGACAACATTTCGAAGAAGAAGACCTCGTCCTCCATAAATTCTTTGAGAACATTTCTAAAAGACCTCTGTCTTAGCTTGGAGCCAATAAAAAGGTCCTTACGTCATCTCGTAGGGTGTAGACCACGCGTCTATGTTTAAGAGAGCTAGATGGCTCCAACAGGTCAATGTATTCAACAAGGTGGGTAGGTAGGTTTGTGTTTTCAACTAGGCTGGTGGGTAGGTTGCCTTCTTCATGTAGGTCAGCATCTTCAGGTAAATCGGTCAACATTTTTAGCTAGGTAGGCAGGCAATCAAGTTGACATTTTTTGTTGGACCAGTAGTTAGATCGGACTATCAACTTTGTAGGTAGTCAAGTCAACATTCGATAGCTTGGCAGGTTATTAGGCTAATGTTTGGCAGTTGGATATATCAATAACAAAGTAGTTAAGTGAAGTAGATACATAAGAAGCTAGGCATGGCATCTAGAGAGCAAAGTAACAAGGTGATGTAACTAGACAGCGAAGTAGCTAGGTGAAGTTATCTAGGTAGAGAGGAGAGGCATATACGTAACAAATTTTCTAAGTAAGGCTAATGATAGTGAATTAACTGGGCAAGCAAGCTAGGGAGTGAGGTACCTAGATGAAGCAACTTGGGAGCGAACAACTAGGCCAGGCATATAGGGAGCGGAGCAGCTAGGCTAGCAAAATAAGGAGTGAAGTAGCTCGGTGAGGTAGCTAGGGAGCGGAGTAGCGAAGTGAGACCGCTATAGTGTGAAGTAACTAGGTGAAGCATCTACGGACGGAAGTAGCTAAGTTCTTCTCTAGCTAGACAGCTAGGTTCCTCCATATCTAAATACCTAGATCATTCATTCAGCTAGGCAAGTGGGTTCTTTCCTTCAGCTAGGTCCTTCCCTAGCTTGGTCTAACAACTAAATTGCTACACGAGACAGCTAGGTAACTAAGCTATATAGCTAGCTTCTTAGCGAGACCTTAAAATGTTCTATCTTCTCTCCAAGGAAAATGAATGGTAAATACCGACGTATAGGAAAATGTAAGTGAAGAAAGAGTGGAAGATCTCTATGTGAGAATCATTACTAGAATGGATGTGAGAAGGAATGAAGGAAAATGATGCCTTCTCAAAACGTGTTTAAAATGAGATGCGAGAATCTATAGTATATATGAAATGTGTAACATATGAAAGAAGATCCCCCCCCCCCCCCCCCGNTTTTATAGCATCTCTTCTTAATGTGCCATCATTATTATTTAATTTGATATTAATTTAGGAATTAATGATGGATTTTGAGCTTTTTTTATAAAAATGTAAATATTCATTAAGTAAATAAAAATTTGATACAAACAAATGTTTCAGAAGACCCAAAAAAGATTAAAAAGCATATAGAAACAAAGATTTAAGAGAATAAGAGTGATAGATAGATCAATTCTTAATCAAGTGTTCGACACTCTCGTCACGGCTGAAGAAATATAACAATGCCAAAGACCACAAACTTTAATCTTCCAATGTTGCTTTAAAGCATGAATCTTTGTCTCCCAACGACACTATGGAGCACGAACGCAGTGAAGACCAACGACACTCACCCTCAACACGAACCCAATAAAAATCAACGACACTATAAGACTCGAACATATTAAAACTTAACCTCTCTCTATATAATAAACCAAAAGCCTAATTCGAAAGCAAATCGATGCTAGCACACTAACTAACGACACCCATAAAGAAAAGATGGGTGGTTACAACTGCTACAAAATTAAACATCACCTATGAAACTTGCAAAAAAAGAAAATAAATGGTTGAAACTCCCATTTTAAAGTCGACATCGACTACCTCAAGAACTGGGATGCTTGGACATAACTGGAGAAACCACCAAGGACATGCTCGAGTTAATGACCTGCACACCGAGCATCGCCTTGCCGTTGGCCAATTCCGCGAACTAAAGATTGGTCTTCTTTCTATCATCTCAGATATGCTAACAACGGCTAAGGAAACATAAATGAAAGATCCCAATCCTGGAAAAAGACCCTAGGTTACAGTCAAAGACTGCTTGGAAATGGCAACTCGGCAATTATGTGACCAAGGAACTCATGAAGTAAGGCTTTCATCTTATGCCCGTAACTAGAAGTAGATGATCATTAAACATCCGCCACCCCCTAAATGTACGAGGCGCCTTCGAGATTTACACCAAGAGTAGGACATACCACTGCATGATCTTCACTCAAGGCTAACATGCCAACAGAACACACAAGAGCCTACTCGAAGGGACATCAAGAAGAGATTAGCCCATTAAGACACGAAGACAGGCCATAGCACCACCAATACCACCCCACTCAGTGGATGGACCCGAAGAAGATAAAACCAGTGATGATTGCTCGAAAGCGCTGACATAGGAGACTAACCTTCGGACACGCGTTTTTGAAACTTAGAGATCTAGAAAATCATTGATGGATTTGAACAAATCCGGGGAAATCGGTGGCCCCTAATCACCAAATCTTAAAATTCGGCTCAACTCTCGGTAAATAGCCACACTCCTCTGCGCAACTCAAGTAGCTATCACTTTTAAACCTCAAATCATGCCAAATTTGAAGGATGAAGTTGAGAAAACCACAATGACGAGCATACTGCAAGATATAGACTTGAAGCAAGAGAGAAGCAAAGAAAAAAAACGAACAGGGAAAAGGAGGAGACCGGCTCTAACGGCAGAGAACCACATGAGACGACATAGGGGAATATTTACTTTTGACAGAGAGACTTTTTGCATAGAGAGAGAGAGAGAAAAAATTTATCCACTAGTAGGTCGATTTTTTTAACTACGAATACATGAGATTTTACTGTTCCATTAATAAGGCTCTTAAGATTTTTGACCACTTCAAGGTTGGTATATATTCTCATGGATTTTGGGTGATGTTAGACTTGGCTTAGAGGTGAAACCTACCACCTACACGTATGAGTATAAGTTTTTATTTTTAAAACTGTGGATTCGTATATGGGTTGAATATTAATCTATTAGTTCAAATTTTAATATAATAGTACATAATATACATTGAATTTTAAATATTATGAAATATATATATATATATATAATTTCAAAAGTTTCAAAGTTTTAATTTGTAATAATATAATCTAATATCAACAAAAAGAAATCCTAATTTTAAGCTTTTTGTAAGGTTTTTGTTTAGATATTACTATGATAGTTTTAAATAATTTAATTTTTATTTGTAGAATAAAAATAGTTATATAAATATGTGTTATATACTACTTTTAGTTTAAACAATGATATTAATACTTTCAATCTTTTATTTACTTATCATTTTCAACAAAAAAAACTGAAATTCTCCAAAACGAACTAAACTAAAATAGATATGGTTATAATATGATAACAATATAATACTATCTGAAAAACAAAAAAAATTGAAAAGTCAAATCGTAACCGAACTGATATCTAGAATGAATACATCTAGTACAAATTATTTTGTGATGTTTTTGGATATGTTCTGTTTCGGGGTTTTTTGGATGTTCTTTGATGGAGAAGAACAATAACAAGTTATCGATGGATTTAGGGTTTTTGAGGGAGAGATCAAAGATGAAGAAGATGAGCGAAAAAAGAGAATAAATCTTAGGTAAACGATTTCTTTTATTGATCTTAAGAAAATCGAGTACAATAAGTGTGTTTCGAAGTCTCAGGGTCGGATACCCCCTTGAATTAGGGTTCTTCCCTTTGTATTTATAGCTTTTCGAGTTACGATTTTCATTTCTCTTATGGATAACTCTTATATTCGAGCTTATCATACAGAAGGAATATTTTCCAAGATTCAATAAGGCACTTGTCCTTATCTCTTAAGATCTTAGACCGACTTAGGGGATATCTGCCCTAC
>OVAN01015824.1:0-11039 GCA_900406275.1 Anastatica hierochuntica
ATAAGACCCTTAACTTCTTTGTTAATTGTGTCTGTCGAATCGCTCTCCGTTAACGCTTTCTGCATACTTTATATCCGTTCTCGTTTTTACTTTGTATTCGTTTACGTTAATCTATCTCACGAATCCTATCTCTTGTTCATCGTTAATTCTTACCACTTCGCAATATATTTCGTATTTCGTATTTTGTTATCTAACTTTCTCAGCATTTCTGTCTTATTATCTTCGCAGTTTAACTTTCGTATTTCTTATCCAATAACTCGCTAATTCGCTGTCTCGATCTGTTGATCTTTGGCTAACAGAGTCCGCGAACCACATAACATTGACAATGAGAATTTCGGTTCCCACAGAAACTTTGTTGAATCTCTGTTTTCTATTTGAAAGTTCTAATCTTTTCTATCTTATCTTCTTTTCTTATCATGGCTAAGATTTTATTTCATGTTTATACATGTTTTAAAGCTTTGATTAGTGAGTAGTTTCATTTGTGGTTTATGGGTTAGGTAGATTAGAGTAGATCTAAGTATGATTGAGATTGCAAAGGGTTCGATCCTATTAGATTGACATGATTAAGAACCATTTAATGCTGAATTTAATTTGATCATTCAATTTCTAGACCTTAGGATTGCTAAACATACTTGGCCTATGGGAATTGATTATCAAGGTGTTTAGTGGGTGTTTTGGCTTATATTTAATGATTGACGGATTTTAGATCACTATTAGGAGATTGAATTGTTTTAGAATTTGTTAAATATATTAGGAACGTAGAAGTGGACTAGTTGATTTCTTGCCTTGCCCTTGAATGATGTGTTCATTATTGACCCTTTCCTCTTAGTTGCACTTAGTCTACCTAATCGTTCGTTTAGCTTATAAACTGCATTTCCCCATTTTTTGACCTCATCTTATCTAGTTTATTTGTTTTTTGGTTTTCCTTTGTTAATGTCTTTTCTTGTTTTGTTTATTGAACCTTCCAAATCACCATCTAGATTAGGCTTAGATTAATGAATCTATCTTTAGAGCTAAATGCATAGACATTTCTCCTTGTGGTTCGATAACCCTCTTGCTACCACTTCTTGCCTTACTCATGAGGCTTAGGGGTTAGAGTTTGAGATTAAACATGAAATTTAAACCAAAGTCCTTGCAAGTATTGGCACTGTTGTCGGGGAGCAACATTATTTGCCATTTAGGTATAAGTAGTTTATTGAGACTAAGTTACTTAACTTACCAACTACTAACTCTTGAAATGTTTTTGCTTTATTTTTGAAGGACAATGGAAGATCGTCATCACATTGGGAACCAAGGAAACAATTTGGGTGACAACATCCAAGCTCAAAGGATTGGGGTTCAAGACCAAGAGTGTCCTAGAGCACAAACGACAGGTGCATTTGATGAACCTAATACAAGGAGGACTAGGACCGGAATACAACCTCCCGCGGTTGATCCCAATATTCTTGAGATTAAACATAGGCTCATCAACATGGTTCAAAACAAAAAGTTCCATGGTCTTTCGGCGAATAATCCTCTAAACCACCTTGATGAGTTTGAGAGGCTTCGTAGGACGATAAAGATAAATGGGATGAGTGAGAAAGCCATGAAGATGATACTATTCCCCTTCTCGTTAGGTGATGTGGCCGCTCAATGGGAGAAAAATGTCTCCTCAAAGTTAGTCTCTACAGGGGCTCAAGAGGAAAAGGAGTTCATGAATAAATTCTTCCCGAAGCAAAAAACGGCCAAAATCCGAAACGACATCACAAGCTTCAAGGAAGGTTTCAATGACTCATTCTATGAACCATGGGAAATGTTAAATTCTTATATAGGTCTTGCCCTCATCATGGAGTTACTAAGGATGCTTTGTTGGGAATTTCCCACCGTGGATGTCTAGAAAAGTATAGGAACTCCCTTGATACGACTAGTAAGGGAAGTTTTGCCAACCTAGATGTTGAAGAAGGTGAGCAACTCATTGAGAATTTGGCTCAAAGCGACCAAAGCTATAGACAAGACCGAGATGGGGCTTCCCGGGATGATTCTCGATTCAAGGAGCTTAATAACAAGATAGATATGTTCACAAGGTTGAACCAAAGGTCCGTTAGTGTTGTGGATCAAGTAGGAAGTGGTGAGGGATATGGAAATGAAGTGACCAAGAGGATCAAGAAGAGATGTGTTATATACAAGGAAGATACAACCCAAGATCCTACAACTCATCTTTCAAGTATTGGAACATGAATCTCTCTTACCAGAACCAAGAAGTAACCAATCCATCGGACCAACAGTATTCGGCCTAAAAAGAAAAAACAACAAGGTCAGCCTCATGGTAACTTCCCTCCAAAGGGATATTACACACAATTTCCTAACCCGACAAGCTTACCCACACCACCCTCCAAGGACGATGACAACACCTCGCTATTGAAACAAATTTTAGAAGGTCAAAACAAAGCCACAATGAATTTGACCAAGAAAATGGGAGATGTAAATGAAAAGATTTATGGTGTATGGAATGATTTGAATGCAATAGTTGGAATTTAGCGGCTCTTGTCAAAACTCTTGACAACGAAGTAGCTCATGTAGCTTCCTCTTCAAGGATTCATGGAAGGGAAATTCTTCCGGGGAAGCCCGACAAGGATCCAGAAGAATATTGCAATGTCGTCACATTGAGAAGAGGAAGAGAGATACCTTCAAGAGAAGCCACTTTAGAACTTTTTGTGAGAGGGGAAACGGAGAAAGAACTGGTTTTACAAGTAGTGGTCAATGAACCAAAAGAGCAAGAACCGATAGTTATCAAGGATGAGGCTATTGAAAAGAAAACCAAAATTACTTTCGCTCCACTCCCTTTCGAATCTCAACTCCATCTCGGGAAAGTTCAAGAAACAACTTCTAGAGAAAGAAAGAGAGAAGTTCAAGCACATGCTAGGAGGAGCTCAAGTTACTCTACCGGGGTTTGACTTAATTATGCATTGTCCGCTGGTTGCCAAATTCATTATAGACATCATGGCCAAGAGAGTCGCTTATGAAGAATCAAAGTTAGTGATGACTCATGAGTGTAGTGCTATCATCCAAAATTATTCTCTCCAAAAGATTGATGATCCCGATAGTTTTACTTTACCTTGCTCTTTGGAACAAATAAGATTTGGTAGATGTTTGGTTGATCTAGGAGCTAGTGTGAGCTTGATGCCATTGTCGGTTTCCCCAAAGGCTCGGACTTACTAACTTCAAGAAGACCAATGTTGCATTGATCCTCACGGATAGATCCATTAGGTAACTTATTGGAATGCTCAAAGATGTGAAGTTTTTTGTCGGTAATTTTGAGGTTCTGACCGATTTTATTGTTCTTGGAATGGAAGACGAACCAACCGATCCGATTATCCTAGGAAGACCATTCCTCTCCACCGTTGAGCAATCATTAAGACTTGATCGATCTTCATTTGGGTGATATGACGCTTAACTTCAATGTGACGAAGGCTTTGAAGAAACCGACCATTGATGGTCAAGTGTTCTACTATGACATTCTAGAGGAAATGGCGGATGAATACTTGGAAGAGTTGAATCCTCAAGATGCCTTGCAATTAGTTGTCACAATGCCAAGGGAACAGAGGGTGATTGACAATGAGGATATGAATGGATATGAAAAGATCCTAGATTCCCACAAGCTTTTGATGAAGAGTACTTGCACGTTAGAATTGATTAAAGATGAAGAGCTTGAACAAGCTATAGAGGTCATCAATGGAAGACCAAATGGGTAAGATGAATGGACTGAGCTCAAGACACCAAAAGTGGAGCTAAAATCTCTACCATTGAGGCTAAGGTACGCGTTTCTAGGTCCGAACTCTACTTACCGATCATAATTAGTGATAAATTGCATGATGATGAGGTTGCATTACTCTTAAGAGAATTAAGGAACTATAAGAAAGTCATAGGATACTCACTCAGTGATATAAAGGGCATATCTCCTTCTCTTTGCATGCATATAATTTATTTATAAGATGAATCAAAATCATCAATTGAGCACCAAAGAAGGTTAAATCCTAATTTGAAAGAGGTTATGAAAAAGGAGATCTTGAAACTACTAGACTCGGGGATTATCTACACTATCTCGGATAGTACTTGGATATCCATGGTCTATGTTGTTCGCAAGAAAGGAGGAGTAACCGTAATAAAAAAATGATAACAATAAATTGATCCCAACTAGGACAACTACGGGTCATAGAATGTGCATAGATTATAGAAAGTTGAATGCATCAACTCGAAAAGATCATTTTCCATTGTGATTCATTGATCAAATGCTTGAAAGACTATCTAATCATTCTTATTATTGCTTTCTTGATAGATACTCGAGATTATTTCAAATCCCCATCCACCCTCAAGATCAAGAAAACACGACCTTTACATGCCCCTATGGTACCTTTGCTTATCGAAGGATTCCGTTCGGACTATGTAATGCACCGGCTACATTCCAACGATGCATGATGTCCATCTTTTTCGATTTGATTGAGGATATCATGGAGGTTTTCATGGATGACTTCTCGGTCCACGGATCCTCTTTTGTGTTTGTTTGTCAAATATGTGTAGGGTGTTGAAACGATGTGAAGAAAACAACCTTGTCCTCAATTGGGACAAATGTCACTTCATGGTGAGAGATGGTAACGTGCTTGGAAATCGAATTGCAAATATGGGTATTGAGGTAGATCAAGCAAAGATAGATGTCATCCTCAAGCTTGAGCCACCCAACACGTTTAAAGGGATAAGAATCATCCTTGGATATTTGGAGTTGTAGCGAAGATTTATCAAAGACTTCTCGAAAATTGCAAGGCCATTGACTAGGTTGTTATGCAAGGATACGACTTTTGACTTTGATGAAGAATATCTTGAAGCTTTCAACAAGATAAAAGAAGCTTTAGTGAGTGCACCAATAGTCCAACCTCCAAATTGGGAGCTCCCGTACGAGATCATGTGTGATGCAAGTGACTATGCCGTAAGGGCGGTGTTGGGGCAAAGAATTGATAAAAAGCTCCATATCATTCACTATGCGATTAGGACCTTGGATGATACTCAAGTTAGATATGCAACCACGAAGAAAGAGCTCTTGGCTATTGTGTTTGCCTTCGAGAAGTTTCGTTCTTACTTGGTCGATTCTAAGATCATCGTCTATATGGATCATGCCACTTTGAGGTACTTAATGGCTAAAAAGGATTTAAAGCCATGGCTACTCAGATGGATTCTTCTTCTCCAAGAATTTGATCTTGAGATCAAAGACAAAAAGAGAATAGAGAACAATGTAGCGGATCATTTTTCAAGATTGAGAGTTCATGAAAAATTATCTATAGATGATTCATTACCCAAGGAGAATGTCAATGCCATTCACTCTTTTGTTGAAGAAAACTTTGCCTATGACTCTATGAACAAGGTGAAGGCATTGAGGAGAATTTGCCATGGTATGCAGATTTGGTGAATTATCTCACATGTGGAGTTGAGCCACCAAACTTGAAAAGCTATGAAAAAAAGAAATTATATAAAGACATCCGGCACTTCTATTGGGATGAGCCATACCTCTATAAGAATGGCATGGATGGTCTCTTTAGAAGGTGCATTACGAAAGATGAAGCTCAAGATGTTTTGTTTCATTGCCATGGATCGAGCTATGGAGTTCATTTTGCTACATTCAAAACGGCTCAAAAGATTCTACAAGCCGGTTTTTGTGGCCTTCATTGTTCAAGGACACACAAAGTTTTATCTCTAAATGTGATCCTTGTCAAAGGAAAGGAAACATTAGCAAACGAAATAAGATGTCTCAAAAACCGATTTCTGAAGTTGAGTTGTTTGACGTTTGGGGTATAGATTTCATGGGACCTTTCCCATCTTCGTATGGAAACCAATATATTTTTGTTGCGGTCGAATATGTCTCCATGTGGGTAGAACCAATCACTACTCCGACAAACGATGCCAAAGTAGTGGTCAAGCATTTCAATACCATCATCTTCCCTTGATTTGGTGTACCAAGAGTGGTCATAAGCGATGGAGAATCTCATTTCATCAACAAGGTATTTGAGAGTTTTCTAAAGAGGAATGGAGTTAAGCACAAGGTTGTTACTCCATACTATCCTCAAACTTCGGCCAAGTAGAAGTCTCAAACCGTCAAATCAAGGCCATATTGGAGAAAACGGTTGGGAAAACAAGGAAGGATTGGGCAACGAAGCTAGATGATGCTTTATGGGCTTATCGAACCGCATTCAAGACATCGATCGGTACTACTCCTTTCAACCCTCTCTACGGTAAAGCTTTTCAGCTTCCGGTTGAGTTATAATACAAGGCTTTATGGGCTACAAAGATGCTTAACTTTGATATCAAGACGACTTCGAAAAGGCGTATGGTTAAACTAGAAGAGCTCGATGAATTGAGATTGGACGCATAGGAGAATTCAAGGATATACAAAGAACGGACTAAAGCTTTTCATGAAAAGAAACTCATCAAAAGGGACTTCAAAGAAGAAAACCAAGTATTGATGTTCAATTCCCGGTTGAAGTTATTTCCCAGAAAACTCAAGTCGAGATGATATGGTCCTTTCAAAATCAAGAAAATAAGACCTATGGTGCCATTGTTCTTTGGAACAAGGATGGCGGAGATTTCACGGTTAATGGCCAAAGGTACAAGCCATACCTCGTTGATGCACCGATTGAGGAAGACAAAATGGTTCCTCTTTCGGATCCCGAAAATGCCTAGGCCTTAGCACGTCAAGCTTAGTAACATTAAACAAGCGCGCTTAGTAACTTTAGACTAGGGAAGTCGATTTAGGGGGTTGTCAGTTTTATAAAATAAATCTAATCATAAGTAAAGGCAAACATAATGAAATTGTATAAATAAAGACAATATGAAAGGCAAGCAATAAGTAAAGTGCAATAAAGAAATGAAATTTAAGTTAAATCAGTGAAAAAGATCGGATCTTGAGACATAGCAATTGGTTCAGGGTCAATCTAGAACTATAATGGACCTTGCAAAGGTTTATTAAAAGATTAAAGTTATTCCTAGGCCAAGGAACACTCCTTAGTCGATAAAAAACTCTCATGGCGAAGATCTATTCACCTATACACATTACAAGGCTTAAATCTCGCTTTTTGCCTATCCAAACATGTACGTGATAGTAATCTACAAGTCCTTTTAACCATTTAGCACCTAGGTAACATCCACTCTCATGGGCCCAAGTGAAAAACATAGACTTTTTTCTCTCAAGCATTTTATCGAACACTTTCTAGGTGTCAATGAGCAAGCAATGAGCTTTTAAAGAACTAAAAAATCTACTAGGAATCTAGGCCAAAATCTAGCCTAATCATCCATTACAACCCTAGATCTAACCCTAGCCTACTACATTTCAAGATCATTGAAGGATTTACTCACTAAGATCCATAGAAATCCAAACAAAAAGTTTGGGTCTTTAAGCTCTCATGTTCTTAGATCTAGAAACTAAAGAGAGAGATAAAGAAGAGAAACGCAAATCTTAACACAAATAATCCAAAGTTATGACAAGTGTTTAAGATCTTAAACTAGAGAGAAAAGTAGTAGGAATAACAATAAAAGTTGCAAAGATGCAAAGATATGTTCTTGAGGGATAAGAGAGGCTATTTATACAAAAAGGGTGGAGAAAAGTTGCCCTAAAACTCATTTTTCACGTCAACGCAGCCACTACAAGTCTTGCGCATGTAGCTATCGGCCAACAAGTCGATAGTGACATGCATTATGCAGAAAGCTGCCTTATTCATGTGGCTATCGGTCCAATGCATGCCACTATCGACCCCTATAATCGATAGCCACATGCGTTCGGCAGTTTTTGCTTCTTTCTTGCTCCTTTGAAGGTTCCTTTGCTTCCACATATTTCCCATGCATCTAGCTCCTCTTTTCCATGATTTCTTGACTTGAAAGCCGTCTTGAATCCATCTCTTGAGCCTCCATTGAGCCACTCCAAAAGTTGCACCTACAATTGCAAAACATGTATGCATATGCAATAAATCCAAAAACTAGAATCTAGACTCAGACTAAATGAATTCTAAGGCTATAATGCAATATTTACATCCTAAAAGAGAATAAAACATAGCTATAATGCAATATTTACATCCTAAAAGTGAATAAAACATAGCTAAAATGCACCTAAATAAGAATGAAAATATGTACACATCATTCAACAAGTGCTTTAGCATCAACTTCCATTGACTAAAGACACTTGCTCATTTAACACTCATTCAAGCATTTAATCAAACACTTTCAGTGCATTAAACAACCTAATATCTAAAACTAGGTGATCAAGCCAATTTCAACAATAAGAATAGTGTTAAACGAAGATTCAATTGATAATTCTTCAATCTAACAACCTAACAATTGCCAAATCATGAAAACCCCTTTGTGAGAATCCTAAACCCAACTATGTAACTATCCACTCTTGGAAATCAAATCATCACAAGATGAATTGAAGAAAGACATATTGTATTGAAAGAATAACAAGAGTAAATGGTTCATAATTCTTCTCAGACTGAGTACGGAATGGAAATTATCTCCCTTAGGTTTACAAAGCTCCAAAATTGCATATAAGTCTAACAAATAGTATAAGAAAAGATAAATCACGAGTATGTGTATTTAAATATTTATCTGAGTCTTTTGGGTCTTCAAAATAGAGTTTGGTTTATTTGCTGCGTCAGGACATGGATCAGTCAATCCATGGGAAAAGATGGGTTCATCCTTATCCTACTGCCTATGTACGTGCAATCTTCAAAACACAGGGATCGGTCGCTACCAGCCTTGGATCGGTCGGTCATTGCCTAATTTCATGTGTAGAAGTTGCAATGCTCATTTTAGCTCCAAATTTGCATCCAAATGTATCTATTTCCAAGCAGCAACCCTTTGACCTTTAAAAACAATAAAGAATACTAAATGACTCTGAAAAGAACCAAATACATATTAAAACACAACTTTTTTGAATAAAAACATACGTAAAAGACCATAAAATGACAATAAATCAATTTATATTCTAGTTAATTTCTGGTTTTTTGTTTTCTTGCTGTCAGAAAGTTGTATCTCCTCTATTGAAATCTTATGCAGCAGATTTCTTTGGTCAGGAAACACCACAAAGAAAGAAGGAATTAAGGTGGCTTGGAACTCGATGTATTATTGACGTGGGCAAAGGTTTCTCCCGGTTTTCAAAGTTTATAATTTATAAGACCTAAACCCTACGCTTAATCCCGCAAGAGAACGGGGTCAATTGTAGTATTTTAGGGTCGTCCAAGGATTTAAAGGTTTAGGATAGTAGAATCTAAACAAGGAAATGATACTAAGGCTCCTAGTCTAGGCAGCAGAATAGTAAGAGATTGTCACGGGTCTCTACTAAACCTAATCGAAAGGGGAAAAAACCATGGTGATTGTTCAATTGAAGCAAACAAAAGTAAACTAGCGTAAAAGTAAGGCAAGCAAAAAGTGAACTTTGGATCTAATCAAAATAAAAGTAGGATCTTGAGATAATGGTTATGGGTTTGGAATCAACCTAGAGTTGTAATGGATTTGGATAAGGCTTTATTGACATATCTAGCTATTTCTAGAGCAAGGATCCCTTTTTTGTCAATCAGCCCACTCTCGTGACCGAGATCTATTCACCTATACACACTACAAGGCTCAACTCTCGTTTGTTGCCCATCTAAGTATGTATGTGATAGTGAGTCTCAAGCCCTTATAGCCATCTAACACCTTGGTGTCCCTAAAGGCAAACTACTCTCATAGCTCAAGGTGAAAAACATAGGTTTAGTTCTCACAGGCATTTCATCGAACACTTTCTAGGCGTCTTTGAGCAAGCAATAAATTGTTAAGAACTAAACTAAACCTAGTAGAAATTATGCTAGATCTAGCCTAAATATCCATTACAAACCATAGATCTAACTCCTAACCTACCATTTTTCAAGATCCATAGAAGATCTACTCACTAAACTTCATGGAAATCCAAAGACATAGAAATGGTCTTTGAGCTCCCATAGTTTAGAAAATTAGATCTAAGAAGAGAGAGATTAGAGAAGAGATCCAAAGAACTTTTAAAACAAAAGCAACTGTCATTAAAAAGTTTTGATCTTCAAAATAGTGTTTAGAAATGTAGAAAAATAAGATAGATAAGTTCTCTCTTGTTCTTGAAGCTTAGAGGTCTATTTATACTAAACATAGAGTGGAAGAANTCGATGGGAGCCTACCCAGGGTCGATGGCTGGCAACCTATAGAGGAGGAAGCTCCATTTTCTGCCTGGGTTGTTGGCCATCGACCCTACGTTGCTGGCCATCCACCAGATGGTCGATGGGAGCTCCCTTGGGAAGTTTTGATGGCCTTTTGCTCCTCTTTGACATCTTGTTTGATCTCATCTTCTCCCAATGCTTCTAGCCTCTCTTCTCCATGATTTCTAAGCTCCAATCCCACCTTGAATCCATGCCTAGAGTCTCCATAGATCCATCCCAGTTGCACCTACAAAATGCAAAGTAAATGCAATGCAAATGCAAGATATGCCTAAACTAGACTCTAGACTCAATCTAATGCATTCTATGACTAAAATACCAAATGTACAACCTAAAAGTGGATAAAACTAAGCTAAAATGATCCTAATTATGCAAGAAAATATATACACATCAACACCCCCGGACTTGCCTTTTTCTTACCCTCAAGCAAACAACAAAGAACAATCCCGGAAATGAGGTTTGCAAATGGGAACTCAAAACCAAGATAGGAAAAGAAATGCCTTATGCCTAATGTCCTCAAGACAAGTAAAATAGTGCAAAGATCATCTAAGAGCCTAAGTACTTCTCCATTATCATCACAAGACCAACTCTTAGAATCTATGCTAAGCATCCATAGACTACCTCATCGCCAATTCCTTTAAACATTCAATTAAACATAGGTGTGAGTTCTTTATTTATGGGCAATGCATCTCATCCATTCGGTTTGGAGTTCAAAGAAAGGGTAATTGTAAAGAAGTGCAAAAAGAAGAGGGCTCACTCGATTTTTAAGTTTGTTTCTCTCAACAAAAGTAGTGTAAGCAATAG
>OVAN01015825.1:0-11038 GCA_900406275.1 Anastatica hierochuntica
CCCTTTCTTTAGTTGATCACTTCTCTATGAGGCCTTAATCATATGTTGAACATTTTTGGCGGGCTCTTCACTAATGGGCCAGATTCAGGCTCAACAGGTGTCTAGTTCCCTGACATCCCGACACCCCCAAAGAAGTTCCATCTGCACACGGACTCTTACCAGGAGTTCTGTGTTCGCCACGCCGAGGTAGTCTCCTCGGAACTCATGTCTTCTGACTTGACTCCTTTCCTAACTTTTTACCCTTTATTCTCAGAGGATAGGCTTCTTCAACCGCCTCCGGCTGGAGTACGATGCCGGGATAGCCCGCATAAAATCTCTGTGGTACCAGGATAGTCATGCCCTTTCTCTTGAGAGAGGCATGCGCAGCAAGGCGGTCAAGATGGCCAACGAGAAGTACTTCGAGCTGAAGGACATGGCTCGGAAGGTCGTTGAGGTGGAGGTCAAGAACGAGGCCCTCGAGGCATCCTGGTCCCTGGCTCTCAAGGAGCGCCTAGCTTCTGAAAAACAGGCCCAGAAGAAGATGGAGGCGATGGAGAAGAGGTTGTCTGAGGCCAAGACCAATGCCGACGACCTCTTCAATGAGCTGCAGGAGGCCCGCAGTAGGGCTCAAGAGGAGGAAGAGAAGCCTGATGCCAAGCTGGCGACAACGGAAAAGAAATTCTCCGACCTGTCATGGCGCTTTGATTGTGCCGCTAAGGCTCATGAGGAAGCAGTCTCCCGCCTCAGGGCGCAGGCTGAAAGGGCAGCTAGGAAGGCCTCCAAGAAGGCCAGGAAAGCGGCCGCCGCTAAATACAAGGCCCGATTTCTGAAGATCGAGCGGGCTATTGAGGACGCCAAGCTTGTAGAGGAGAACGCTCTTCTGCAATCCCAAGCTCACGCCCGAGCTGAATTTATTGACAAAATTATGGAGAGTAAGGCCCAGGGAAATGAACCCGACCTTAATGCCGAGAAGGAGATCGCGACGACGACCCTTAAGGATTTTGCCGATGAACTCAATGAGATGGATGTCATTCAGCTCAACCTTGCTGAGGACCTCCGGGTTTCCCCGGTGTCAGATAGCTCTGAGGGCTCTTTCCTGGCTACCCTGCTGGCCCCTACACCTGCTCCTACTGAGGTAGAGGTTTCCTCTGCTGTTGCTGGTTCTTCCGGGCTTCCCCCGGCGCGAGCTACTCCAGCCTTGATCTCTTCTGAGGAGCCCGCTGCCAATGATGACGCTCCTCCTGCTCCTCCAGCTCGAAATGACGATGCCCCTCCTGCTCCTCGAGTCCTCCAGATTGACCAGTTTGGGTCTAATGCTGCCGTCATCTCCCCAACTGTCGCCTCCGAGCTTGCTCAAGACCGCGAAGAAACCCAAGACTAGGTCGCCTATGGCCTTGATATATTTTTTGTAATTTGTCTGAAAAACTTTACCAGTTTCCGTTAGTTTCTTTGCCCTCCTTTTGCTTTTGAACTATGGCTTTTGGTGCCCGGGAGGGCTTTTATCCAGCTTCTTGAATCTTAACTCTTTGGTGCTCGGGAGGGCTTTTATCCAATCTTTGAAGTTTAAGTTAAGATTTTCTTTGTCTAAACTCAAACCACCCAGTCTTCTTGGTAGTTACGAGAGTTAATCCAATATTAAGCTCATTGGCTGCTGTTGCAATAGGCACGTAGAAGTATTGTTTGGTTATCTCTCATGACAAAGTATTGACTTCATCTTGGTGAGCTCAAGACAAGCTGTGGAAGTGGTAACTTTGCTGATATTGAGCTGTGTAAACCAAGAACATCTTAGGAAAATGGCTCATGATCAAGTAGTTTCAAATTAGTTGTAGGTAAAGGGGGAGCTTGAGAAGCCAAGTTTCTATGGAGAGGAAGAAGGTCTTCTTCCCAACCAAATGGCAAACTATGATCAAAAAATGGTGAATGAGTAAGACACAAGAATGGGAGAAAGCCGTGAAAAAGGGAGTGTTGCTCCCATTGCAAGTCCTGGGACTTGCGGAACGCGAGGGCCCTCTAACGGAGTTCACTCTTATCTTTAGTAGTGAACGTAGGAGCGAGGAATGTCCCCGGCTTACCCTGTTTCAGGACTTGGCGTTTGGGCGCAGCGCGCTGCTGGCTTACCCCGTGCCACACTCAAGGCCTCTTACCTAAGCAGAGGGGAGATTCTTGAGTGTCTTGCGGACGTGGTCCGACTATCCTTTTAGAGGTATGCTTAAGTCATACCGGGATGTGAGGAACCATAGAGGCTGCCTTTCTACATCCATGGTGTCGTTTCACCTAGGCACTTGTGAGAAGCGCGCAACTAGCTCGGGGGTCAGAGAACCTGGCCAGGGAACCGACATGACCGAGCTTCGTAAAATGTAAATTAGTCCAAGAATAAATAAGTTAAAGAATGTGTTTTTTTATTATAGCAGTTGTACCCAAAACGGGCTGCCTACGTACCCCGGAGAGATCAAGCCTTTCCGTAGTTCAATTACATGGGAGCCCAAAGGGCGTATGTTTTTTTTTCACGTGAAATTAGTTGTAGTAGGTCTTCAAGTTCACCAAACTCCAGGGACGAGGCTCCGGTGTCCCATCCATGCAGAGGAGTTCGTACACCCCAGGATGCAGGGCCTTGGCAACGCTATAAAGGCCTTCCCAACTAGCGCCGAGCTTGCCAGCTTGATACTCGGACGTATTCTGGACCACACGCCGAAGGACCAGATCGCCCTCTTAGAAGGTGCGTGAACGAACATTCTTGTTATAGTACACAGCGACTTGGTTTTGGTAGGCTTGGAGGCGGATGAAAGCGAGCTCGCGCTGTTCTTCAATTGTGTCCAAATTCTCCCTTAGTAGTTCATCATTGGCTGTGACGTGTTCCGGGAGGATCTGGCGGTGTAGTGTAGGCACTCGTACTTCAGCGGGGATCATAGCTTCTACTCCATATACGAGGGAGTAAGGCGACTGCTGGGTGCCGCGATGTGGCGTGGTGCGGTGTGATCAGAGGACTCCGTCCAACTCGAAGGCCCAACTCCCCTTTTTGGAAGCCAATCGCTTCTTAAGTCCTTCGATAATGCGCCGGTTCGTAGCCTCAGCTTGCCGGTTGCCTTGAGGATTGTGGGGTGTGGAATACTGGATAGCGATCTTGTAAACGGAGTAAAAATGCTCAAAGTCCTTGGAGGTGAACTGAGGGCCGTTATCCGTGACAATCACATGCGGGATGCCATGTCGGCACAAGATGTTCTTCCATAAAAAGTCAATGACTTGCTTATCCTTGATCGTCGCGTAGGCTTTTGCCTCTACCCACTTGGAAAAGTAGTCAGTAAGGACGAGCAGGTATTGCTTCTTATTGGACTTGGGCAACGGACCGATGATGTCCATTGCCCACCGCATGAACGGGTATGGAGTCATTACCGACTTCATGAGCTCGGTCAGCTGATGGATGATGGGGGCATGTCGTTGGCACCGCTCACATTTTCTTGCATATGCCAGACAATCTCGCTCCATTGTCGGCCAGTAATAGCCTTGCTTGCGTATCTTCTGCGCCAGCGACCTACCTCCGGCGTGGTTCCCGTTGACACCTGAGTGGACCTCCTGGAGTATTTTCTTGACCTCATCACCATGCACACAATAGAGGTAGACGCCCGTGTCGCTTCGGCGGAAGATCTTGTCTTCAAATAACGTGTAGCGCGCGCTCCGCTGCTTCAGCTTCCGAGCTTGCCACTTGTTAGGTGGGACATCTCCGTTGGCGATGTAGCCTCGTATCTCATTTCGCCAGTCTTCCCCTTCGCCAATCCCTTCTAATGCGGTAGCGCCCAGCTCATCCCCAAGATCGTCCTCGTGAAGGGCCATGGCCTGCGACAAATCCGGCAGCTCGCTGGGCGCTCCAAAGGTTGGTGCCTTCAGGACTCCGCTGATACTTGACTTGGCCAGGGTTTCTACAGGAATTGTGCGGCTCAGGCTGTCCGTATAAGCGGAGGCCAGCGTGGCTAACGCATCAGCGGCGGAGTTTTCCTTTCGTGGCACTTTGGTCAAGGAAAATTCATCGAATCCAGCCGCCGCCGTTTGTACCAGCTTCAAGTATGCGGTCATGCGATCATCCCGAGCTTCGTACTCCCCATTGAATTGGTTCGCGACGAGTTGGGAATCGCAGAAGACGTTAATCCTTGCTGCGTGAACTGCCTTCACCAGACGTAATCCTGCGAGCAGTGCCTCGTACTCTGCCTCGTTGTTGGAGGCGGGGAATGCGAGGTGGAAGGATTGCTCGATGGTTTCATTAGTTGGGGAAACGAGCCGTACCCCGACACCTGACCCCTTGATGGAAGAGGAGCCGTCCACGTGTAGAGTCCAGGTACCTGGGTCTTTCGTGTCCGGGCTCAATTCAGGTGTTATTTCCACGATGAAATCTGCGAGGACTTGCGACTCCAGCGCTGTTCGGGGCTTGTAGTCGATGTCGTATCCGTTGAGTTCAATCGCCCACCGAGCTAGGCGCCCTGACTGCGTTGGACTGTGAAGTATGGTGCGAAGCGGGTGGTTTGACAGCACGGTTATGGAGTGAGACTGGAAGTACGGACGGAGCTTCTGGGCTGATGTGACCACGGCCAGTGCCAGCTTTCCAGTCACCATATACCGGATCTCGGCGTCCACCAAAGACTTGTTGATGTAGAAAATGGGCTTTTTCTCATTGCTTTCCTCCCGTACCAAGACTCCGCTAACCGCCGCGCTGGACACCGCTATATAGAGATACAACACTTCACCGGTTTTAAGTTTGGACAATATCGGAGGTGTGGTGAGGTACGTCTTTAATTGGGTGAATGCCTCTTCACACGACTCATCCCATTCAAACTTCTTGTTTGAGCGAAGCTTTTGGTAAAATGGAAGGCATTTATCGGTAGACTGGGAAATGAACCTGCTTAGAGCTGCTATACGTCTAGTGAGCCGCTGTACCTCCCGCATTGTGGTGGGAGACTTCATGTTTATGATAGCCGACAGCTGTTTGGGATTTGCTTTTATTCCGCGCTGAGTCACCAGGTACCCCAGGAACTCGCCTGAGGTGACGGCGAAGGTGCACTTGGTCGGATTGAGCTTCATGCCATATTTATTGAGGACAAAAAACATTCACGCAGATGACCGACATGATCGTCCTCCCTCAGCGATTTGACCAGCATGTCATCGATGTATACTTCCATCGTCTTGCCGAGTTGCTCGGAGAACATTTTATTCACCAACCTTTGATACGTTGCACCAGCGTTTTTGAGCCCGAACGGCATCACCTTGTAGAAGTAGAGTCCGCGATAGGTAACGAAAGCCGTCTTCTCTCTGTCATCCGGGTGCATGAGTATTTGTTTATACCCAGAGAAGGCATCTAGGAATGACAGTAGCTGGTTCCCAGCTGTTGCTTCGACCAGCCGGTCTATGTGCGGGAGTGGGAAGCAGTCCTTTGGGCATGCCTTGTTGAGGTCGGTGAAGTCCACGCAAACTCTCCATTTGCCATTCTTCTTTTTGACTACCACCGGATTGGCTAACCAATCCGGGTATTTCACCTCGATGATGGAGCCGGCTTTGAGTAACCGTTCTACCTCTGCGTTGACTGCCTCTGCCCTCTCTATGCCAAGCTTCCTCCTCTTTTGGCAAACTGGTTTGAAGGTCGGGTCCACATTGAGCTCGTGGAATGTAATTTCTAAGCCTATCCCCGGCATGTCGACTATTGTCCAAGCAAATGTATGCTTGTTTTCTTTGAGGAATGTGACCAACTCCCTGAAGATCTCCTTCTCTAGATTCGCCCCGACGCCCACACAATGGTCGGGATTTCCCGGGTCGATGCACACCTGCCGGATTTTACCAAGCTCAGGGTTGGACGACTCAGCTTGGTCCACCTCCTCCGGGCTTGTCTCTGGTGTTCGGATTTTGAAAGTGTATTGTTCTTGAGACCTACGTATCTTGTTCTCGTTGACGTAGCATAATCGTGCCGTTCGTTGGCTTCCATGAATGGTGACCACCCCATGCTCCGTGGGAAACTTCATGCACTGATGGTAGGTCGATGGGATTTCCCTTATCGAGTGTATCCATGGCGTTCCCAATATTACATTGTATATGTCAGGGGCTTCTACCACCGTGAATTTGGTCTCCATCTTCACACCGCCGATGAAAGTGTTGAGCCTAATTGTCCCCATGGACATGGTTGTAGCACCGTTGAAGGCGGTGAGGGGTTGCTTTGATTTCTTTATACGGTCCTCAGGAATCTCCATTTTGTCAAGTGTCTCCTTATAGAGGACATTGACGGAACTGCCCGATTCGATTAGAGCCCGAGCTATTTTGCAATCCTCGATCATAAGGTCGAGTACTAGGGCGTCATTGTGAGGTTGCGTGACACTCCGCATTGGCCACTCTGAGAATTCGATGACGGTCTCGTCCCTGATCGCGGCTTGGACGTCGTCAGTGCTCGAGTTTGCTTACCGGTTGTAGCTCTTTATTGACCGGACCGTGTCGTTGAAGAATGGTCTTGGTCCCATAATCATGTTAATCCGTTTGCGAGCTGTTGGTGGCTCCGCCCGTTCCGACTGTCGAGTATCCCGATCTCGTTTTGGTGGTTCCATGTCGTTGTGCGGGCGTTCTCCCTCTCGGTCCTCGTTCTTCCGAGCTAGCTCCTCTGCCTTGTATTTGTTAAACAAATACTGCTTGAACCCATAACATTCCTCTGTCGTGTGACCCGAGGTGTTATGGTACTCGCAAAATTTGTCCGAGGTTCTGGGTCCGTCATTTCGGGTCCAGGTGTTAGACCCGGACTTGTAGTTGGAGTTGGACCCTGAGTTCCGTTCGGACCCTTGGGAGTTAGATACTTGGAACGACCTGTGCTTGGAATTGGTTCCTTCAGATCGGTGCCCGCCAGAAGATCGCTTGTTGTCCTTTTAGTCTTTGGGCTTCTCTTTGATTTCCGTCTTTGTCGAGGCGGCGTGCTTCTCCGCGCATGCCTTCTTTTCATCTTCAATTTCCACGAACCTTGAAGCTCAGTGGAGTGCGTCTTCCAGGGAGGTAGGTTGGTTGAGCATTAGGTCTTCCCGGAGGCGGGAATTGTACCAGAGGGCATTACGCAAAGCCGCGATGCCTGCCTCGTCGCTGACGACCATATTTGAGATGACAGCTTTGAATCTAGATAGTAACGACCGCAAGGACTCGTCCTTCTTCTGGGTCATCGTCCAGAGGTCGGAATCCGAGGCACCCTTCTCGATGAACATCGAGTAGTGCTTGATGAAAGCGGTCGACAATTCATTGAAACTGTCGATCGAGTTCACCTTCAGTCGGGAAAACCAATTCAAAGCTGCCCCGAAAAGGTTTTCGACGAAGAGCTGGCAATATCCGACGTTTTTGTCGGCTTCATTGAATTTGGTCCGACCCATCGCGATGCAAGACGCGGTCATGTGAGCTCGGGGATCCGTCTTTCCTTTGTAGGGAGCAATCTTGAGTTTGATGCTCGGGATTACGGCTCCTACGATCCGGCTCGTGAAGGGCGTCCATTGAGTTTCTTCAATAACCCGGTGAACCTCCGGTGCCGAGCTGGTGGCCTTATGGATCTGGGACTGCATAGTCCGGAGCTCGGCGGTCGTCTGGGCGAGTGTTTGCTTTAGCGTTTGCAGCTCAGAGTCTGCATGGACAGACATTCCTCCCAGGGCCGAGTCTTGCTGACCTTGGTCCCGATCTCCTGACCTCCGGTCAGCGAGGGTTGCCTCGTCACCAGGTCGGGTTTCTGGAGCACGGAGCTCCCGTGGTGAGATCGGGGCGATGGAGTTTATCCTTGCGAGCTGAGCAGCTTGGGCTTGCGCCAGCTCTTCAAGTCGCTGGCTTGACCGTCGATCTTGCTCTTCTTGCCGTGCAGTTCGCTCTATCAGCAGGTCGAAGATGCTTCACATGTTTTCCGGGACTTGGTCCAGTGCCGCCTTTGCCTCCAGAGTCGGAGGCACCTGCTCCTGCTCTTGAGTCCCGGGGGTTTGACCGACGTTGTCGCCGTCATGAATTCCTGGGAGAGTTGGGTTGGTTCGTCCATCGACTCCATTGTCGCCTGACATGTTTTCCTGAAAGCAAACAACAAAGAAAAAAAGATATGGAAAAGCAATACGCACACCGACTTACGTGGAATTTTGATGTAGCAGAGCGGAATTCCCCTCCTTCTAGCGCCAATTGTTGGATCCGAAATCCACACAGAATATAGGGTATGCGATTTGTAATAATATGTGAAAGAAAAGGTTGTGTTTTTATTGATTTCAAGTAGAATTGTTACAACAGTTTCAAGCCAAGTTTTTCACAAGACAATCCATCCCTTCTTCTAAGCTCCTCCTCCTTCTTTTATACTCCTTTGCCTTGTAACTCCTCCATTATTGTGCATTAATTCTCTCTATTAATGCTTGATTCTTCGGTTATTATCTTCCCATAGGTTGAATTTATTGGGCCTCTTCTCCCCCTTGCGATTTGGGCCTGGTTACCTTTAATGGGCCTTAATGACCCATTGGCATTTTGGTTCCTCAACCGAATCTCGGGTCGATTTACTCCAAACCGGGTACGGGTGGAACCATCTCCACCAGTGAGATTGTAAGAATCATTAGGTGGGGTCAAATATGTTAAGAATTAAATGTGTTAGGGTCATTAATTCAATAACCTATTTTGTAGTGGTCACTTTCTGATAAAAGAAAGGTTATGGGCATAAGTGTTATAAAATATTAACATGTGGATACCTTTGGCAATTTTTAGTTTGATGAAGGATCGAACTAGAAATTGATTCTCTATAAATAGAGAGTTATGGTCCCAAAGTAACCCTAATAAAAAAAATACATAACCTCTGCATCCCGCAAACAGAGATCTAAAGTCATTCAGGGTTTGCTTTGGAAGATCCATTACCTAATTCATTTAGATTTCTAAACATGTATTCATCAGATACGCTTCTGCTCTCGATCTATTAATCAGAAACTGATGTAGTTTATGAGATTTATGGATTAATTAAATCTAGTAGGGATGGTTATACCACATCAATGTCCTTAAATACCACATAAGTTGTAACTGAGAAGAAAAAATACAAATAATAATTACATACATCTTAAGTGTCAAGTGTCATGTATTTGACGTCCTTTATTTTGAAGTCTTTTTAAAAGTTTGAAAGTAACCTTTTTACAACGAACTACCAAATTCCTCTAATAAAACTTATTTTACTTCCAGTTATGTTAAATTTATTATTAAATTTAATTTTAAATGTAACTTCACCTGAACATTTTTTTAAAAACATAATCAAGTAAACAAAAGTTAATTAAAATCAACATTTTATAATGAAAGAAGTTTATAATATACACAAACTAACAGATTTTATAATATTTAAAGAATGATTTTAATTAAAAGTTTATACTAAAAGAATAAGAAATATGAGGTTCCCTCACACGATTAAGTAAATTTTCAAAAAAGTGAGTTCCGAGTTTCGTCTTCCCTTTAAAAATGGTGTAAATTTTTAGAGTTTATGACTGGATAATGTATAACCAATCGTGGAAACTAAAAATGTTGTAGTATTTGAACAAAAAAATGTTGTATTCAAAATAAATTATTAAAAAGTAAAAGATTTTCTAAGGTATGATAATACTTTTATGAATTATTATTAAATAAAGTAAGCATTTGAACATAAAAAATAAATGATTATTAAATAAATAAAATAGTTTAAAAGGTGTCTTCTTATTCTGAACCATTTAAAGTCAAAATAAGTATTACATATCACATTTATAAGTTTAGATACATGTTATTGTCTTTTTACTTGACCAAGAGTTATTTCTCAAAATTTTAAAACCACAGTTGAGTTCTCTGATTCTATTTTGAAAAGATTATCTAACCAATTTTCCTTATAATCTTACTAGCAACTATATAAAAATAACCTCCTTATAATTAATTTGGAATTTTAAAAAAATATATTTCATATATTTCAGATAGGAAAAATATAATCTTTACAAGTTGAAGCCGTTAATCGATGTTGTTACCATTCTTTGTTTCCAGGTTAGTTGGCATAAACTGTATTTAATGACAATGTGTTTGATTGGTTTTTAATTGTTTGTCGGAGGAATGATTTTATTCCACATGAAGCTTGGACTATGCCATTTATATTTTGCACAAGGGAGAATAAATTTTGCGAGTTTGCAGGGCCTGTAGATGACGAAATGACAAAGTTTCTTCAATTATTCGGAAAAAGTATAAAATGGTGATTGTGAGTCCTATTCTCGATTTTGAATCCGATAAAGAAGATGGAGAAGAACGAACATATGGAAGTGAATGAAAATCTAATGGTAATGGAGAGGGAAATGGAGATGATTCAACTGATGAAGAAGTGAGAAAAAAAGAATGAGGAAGGATGTAACCTTGACGGAGAAAAATAAAAAGAGAAAGAGTGAATGTACTGCATTGATGGGTTAGTAGGAGGCTTGAGTGAATGTACTGTATTGTTTTACTCTTCTTCTTTTCCTTTAGTCAAATATCTAAATAACATTTTTCCCAAATTAGGATATAAGAGAGTTCTTAACCTCGTTTTTTAATATTTTTGTAATTAAAAAAAAAGAAAAGAAGAAGAGCCGTATCTTATGTTGCTTAATCAAGATACGACTAATTAAGATACGGCTCTTAGCCGTATCTTATGTTTTTTTTTTATTAGAACAATTTCATTTTCAGATCCGTTTCGGTTCCGTTTCAAATCCGTTTTTTTTGGAATTTTGGTTTTTGGAACAGTTACATATTCATTTACGATTTTTGAAGTTTCGGATCCGTTTAAAATATACCGATCCGAACCCAAAATACCCGAAAATATCCGTTTCGGTTCAGTTTCAGTTCCGTTTCAGATACGTTTTTTTTGTTTTTCAGTTTTTGGAACCGTTACATATTCATTTACGTTTTTGAAGTTTCGGATCCGTTTCAGATATGTTTAAAATATCCCGATCCGAACTTAAAATACCCGAAAATATCCATTTCGGTTCCGTTTCAGATCCATTTTTTTTTGTTTTCAGTTTTTGGAACCGTAACATATTCATTTACGATTTTTGAAGTTTCGGGTCTGTTTCGGATCTGTTTA
>OVAN01015826.1:0-11038 GCA_900406275.1 Anastatica hierochuntica
ACCCGCAACGCTTGGTAGTTTGCTTGTGCGACACACTAGGTGTCTTCTGTGTTTTCTTTGGGTTGTGGTCTAGTTTTAGTCTAGCGGGGTTAGGCGGGTAGCGGGTGAGGCGGAGTCGGGTCCGTCCTCACTGAGTGGCTTGTTTNTGGAGCAGCCCGGTACCCTCGGGTCGGGGTCGTTACAGCAATACTATCTTTTGGTTGATTTAGTTGAAGAATCACACCAAGCTTTGCGACGTTCTAGTAACTTGATCGTCTTATTGATCCCGATATCACCAGACAATATCTTCGTTACCTTCTCCTCTGTGAAATCACTCTTCTTCGTCAATCCATTCTACAAAATGGAGAACACAAATCAATTCATTGTCCTTAAAGATAAATTTCATCAAACAGGTGGTGGGAGATTTTTTTCCTTTTCGGTTTTCAGATTTTTACTTGGGTCATTCTGATGAATTTCGGAGCGAGGAAGCTTGGAAATACCCAGAAATGTTCCTACACAGGAAAATGAAGACAACGACGATGCGACTGGAGACACCGTCGGTGTGTCCAGAACACTGCAAACAAAAAAAAGAAACGTCATTCTGTATGAAACAACACAAATCAAAAAAGGAATAACACACCAACACAAGTATTTGTAGTACGATGAAACATATATAGTATATATCGTTAAATCCATGTGAAGAACGGTTTGGATGCAAATATTTAACAGCTAGTAACAATTGTGCCATGCACTTAAAGATTTTTTGCAGAATCGTATGCGGAAATTTAAGAGAAACAAAAGAATAAACTGATTTCCAGAGATTTCCTCCTTTGGAAATAACTTTCCTATAGCCTTCTTAATAGCATTAGTCCTGATTTAGGTAAAAAGAAATATGGTGGATTTCACTTTAAACTGAGCTCCACAGAGAAAAATTATAAATTTATAACTAATGAATACAGAGTCCAAGGAATAACTCAAGTAAGCGGTAAAAATGCACGCTTTTTTGTCTTGTAAGAAGAAAAATATGATCCATGACAAATGATGAACATATGATCCTGTCATAACAAATGGACATTAAGTTTGGAATCAAATGCCAAGTAAAACAATTTGGTGGTAAGAAGCAACCTATTGTGATTTTAAAATTGGATGAATGGGAAAACATTGTGGAGAGATGAAGCAAAAAATAGGATTCGATAACTAAATGTGCGTTAAAGGAAAATACGAACTTATAGTTAAGAGGGGGAAGCCGGACCAAGACATTGCCGCTCAGAACAAAATATGAGGGTGGTGATTTTATAAGATGGTTGTGGAGATTCGAGGAGATGATAAGGCTCTCCATCTGGGTGTTTAAGGGTAATAAGTGTGAAAGAAAAAGATATATGGTCTCGCTATTTTAATGAGGATAATTGTGGGTTTTTTTTTTAACGGCAGTGAGAAAACATGAGGAGGAAGCTATGAGTAACTAATTAGGTTTGCGATGCGGAGGAAGGGAAGTAGACTTATTGTGGGGTTGGGGGATTATTTAGTGGATTTTTTTTGGGCTTAGTTTTAATTATGCCCATTAGCTGTGTGTTACGATTCTAGCATGCATGAGTATCGAAGC
Source organism: Anastatica hierochuntica (assembly GCA_900406275.1). Taxonomy (NCBI): domain Eukaryota; kingdom Viridiplantae; phylum Streptophyta; class Magnoliopsida; order Brassicales; family Brassicaceae; genus Anastatica; species Anastatica hierochuntica. The sequence goes on from OVAN01015826.1 coordinate 1,583, forward strand.
TGGATTAGGAGCGCGCTGACGTAGCATACTATGGTGAGAAAGATAAATAGTCTACATGGACACTCTAAAATGCTTAGATTGGTCTTTTTAATTAGTAAGACTAGGTCTTATGTCCGCGCTACGCACGGACTATATGAATTATTTTTTAATCTTTTAATATTTATTATGCCGTAATATGGTGTGACTCCACTTGTAAAACTAATACACTATGAAATATTTTGATATGATGTATGTGTAGCAAACACAATTAGTTATAATTGTGTTTGAATGCGTATAGCCAGTAATTTGATTTTCCAAATGTTTTTCATGTTAATTTTTTATATGGTAATTTTTATAGTTTTACGTTTTTCGTTATTAATTTTTAATATTTGTTGTGATGTTTTTTGTATTACATGCCGAGCTTTTTTTTTCATTTTTGTTATGTCCCAATGAATTTTAAATTTTGAAGTGACTAATTCTTTTAAATGTGAAGAAAATATAAAAAACAAACTTATATTCTTTTATCTATATAAACATGACTCTAATTGTTTAAGTTTTTAATGGGTTTGCATATGTCCATTTTAAAAACATATTTTACTTCATAGTTTTCTTTTAAGTATATGTGATGAAACATGTATCCAATTTGCAAGATTATATTTTACTGGACGTTAAATTTAGTGGTTGTAATTTTTTAAAAGCTTTATATCATAAAATGAAATCTAAAACTTTCTTAGAACATATCTCACTCTATAAATTAAAAGAGTTAACTTTTAAATTCACTAACCATTCTATAATCCCCTTTGACTTTTAAAATCCATTAACCTAACTAAAGAAGAGAAGAGGGAAAAGAAGGAGGATTCAAATGGCAGCAAGAAGTTCTTTGATCTATTTCTCCTTTGTATGCATTGTCTTCGCCATTTTGGTCATGACTGCTGAGCTGCACGAAGGACATAACCATGGCCTGGCTAAGGCTCCATCGTCACATGGACCCAAGGGACATTCTCCACCTCTGACTGCTGCCTCTTTCTCCGCCTACCCTCAGCACATCGTCACCGCTTTGGTCAGTGCTTTGTCTTTATTCTTATGAGGTGTGTGTGTTCCATTCATCTTCTACCATACACCTTATTCTATTATACATCTTCTGGATTTGAATAATTATCGTTGTTGAACATTTCTATCCAATCTCGTGTACCGTTCTACTTAGCACCTGATCAGTTCCTTACAAATCAAGTTACATAAGAATAAGAGATTTGGAGAGGGAAAACCTCACTTTTTGTGTGAAATTAAGAGGAAGAACAACCTCTGAGATGTTGTCGTCACCTTCACGGACCTGAAACTCGTGACGCTCGTACCTCCAAACTTCTTTCGGTTTCCCTACTTTCATTGGGGTCCTTCTGATTTTCTAAATTTGCCACAAAAAATGTTTAATATGAGGCAAGTCACCAGTTATCTTTAAGAATATATGAATAGGAAGACAATTTTATAACCTATTTCACTTGAGTGGTATTAAACTCGTATTATTGTGAGATAAGATTTAAAAACAGTTAATCTGTACTGAATACTGAATACAAACCATTTACGTACCTTCTTAGTGTCTTTGGGAGCGTAGGAGCTCATCTCATTTTCATCGAATTATGTTCTGATAGGCATGTCACATTATTTGGCTGTCAGCTATAAAAAAGTGAAGCACAAAGTGAATTATTTTGATGGCAATTCATATTAAATCAAAGATGCTCAGTGGTTTATGAAAAAATATTTTTTCACCTCGTTTGGAGATTAGTAGCTATCGAAGATTAGTGTTACTCTGATCTGCAACTATCTTGCGCTTTTGTTCCTTCTTGATTTGTCTTTCAGCTGAAATACCTACACATAGAAACAATGAGAATTGCATAACGTTAAGTAGTTAAGATACAATGCTCAAAAATAGAAGACAAAAGGAAATGTTACCTCCAAAATTGAGTGGCTCAGATGCAAAAACACCATCCTGATAGAAATACAAAAAAGGATTGATCAGAGAGATCAGAACGCATGAAACTGCAGTAAGAATTGGTAGATTCGAGTTTGATCCTGACCTTAGGAGTATCTGGCGTTGCGGCATATGAACCTTCACGATGTGTCAAACCTTTTGATTCCATATATTGCAACAGATATTATGACCAGACCATGTTTGGAAAGAAGTTAAGATAAAAAAGAATTTGCTCATATATTTGTGGATTTATATGATACATGCTTTATATGGAACTTGTTTTGTTTGGTTTACCTGGTTCTGAAGATTCGATCAAAAGTTAATGTAATTTCCCAGCGAAAAGATGATTCAAGCTATGAGAAGGGTGATGATCCGTCTCGTTCTGGGCGATGATTCCTTCCGCAGAGTCTCGAACGTCATATCACAAAACCCTTTTTTGTGCCTAGTATTGAAAACATAACGAAATTCGAAGCAACTCATCATTTTGATTATTCATCTATTCTGAGAAAACGATCCTGAAACATAAATAAAAACTAAGCAACATGTCATTCTTTTATCTACCTTGTGTTACCACATGCAACATTAACCGCAACCGTAAGTGGACGCGAAGATGATGAAATTACACCAACTAAAGGAGTTTTCTAACTTGAAGCTGACCTATCACATTGAGTTCTGTCATCCAAGGACATGATTCTTTAAATGCTGAAGCTGGTAATCTGAAGCTCCATATGTAATCTACAGAGAACTTATTTAAAATTAATGTGTCACTAAACAAACAGAAACACATAACCATATCCAGGTACGAAGATTTTACCAGGATATAGACTCCTCTATCCTTGAGAACCCTATAGTTTCCATCAATTATGCTTCTTTATAGGTGAAATGATCAACAAATACATAAAAGGAGAAGAAGCCATCAACATTTTTTGTTGTAGTTTCTGACTTCTTACTTTCTCATTGTATTTCTGTCAAAATTAAAACATTGGTATAAAATTTGACAGTTAAACCAAGAAAAGAGTTGCAAAGAGTTAAGAAACACAAAATACGTGAAAAGAATATAAAAGTAAACAGGAGAACATCTATGCTATTAAACATATCACATTGACCTCATACACCTATAGGGTTTTATAAATCTCCTTGTCATTCTATGTGGAAACGTAATATGGTAGAGGTTTTAATAGATAAATCCAGTCAGTGACTCAGTGCTAAATGCTGGCAGATCTTTCATAATCATTGTTATTGATACTTGAAATTTACCAAACAGTCAATTATATGCGTAAGAAATAAGATATATATTTCAGAGTAATTGTTTGTTAATAAGACTCTAGACTTGGGTGGCTTATGCTTTCGTACCTAGTTATCTAGTTTGGAGTAGCCATGGTCTTCACATGGTTCAATGTGGACCTCCCTCTCATATACTATGGTGATTCTTTAGTGCCTTTAAGATTCAACTATATGTTTAGTCGTGCAAAATTTAAGTACATGCGGATAGTCATACATTGTTGAGCATGAGACGTTGAGTAAGCCTCCTTTTTGCTATTGTCTGCATGTTAGTTGTTAAAATTATTATTACACAATAGACTCATAGCTACAAAAAAGGGATACAAAGAATGTGAGCAGCTTCTTGTCAAGTGAACGTGATAAATAAAAAACGCCTAATTTGTCACCTTGATCGTGGGTCATGTGTACAAAAGCCATGAAACCTTAAGACCAAACAAATGACCAACCTTTCCTTTCCTAAGTATCTTTCCCTTTGTCATAGACCATAAGCCCATTTGCATTGTTAATGCTAACAATAATATGATGACCAAAAACTTCAATTTCATTTCAATTAAGGGAAAGAGGGAGCAACACTGGTAATCTCCTACTTTTCCATGTTCAATCAAGGGTTTAGACACATCAAAGGGCTTCTTGAGATGGCTATTTAGATTTTCCATGATGTACAGGTTCACCTAGATTTAAAAGACTATGAATTCCAGCTGTCTATGATACAAAACCACATGGTCACAAATTCAATTTAAGAAATTCCCAATATATCACACAAATAAAAGGGTAAGCAAAAACTCTCAAAGAAAGTTCATAGTCAAAGAAGAAGATTAGCTAGTAGTCTTAAATTTATAGGCAAGAAACTACTGGAGAAGTTACGATTACTTCACCAAAAAACGACAATTTCAAAGCTAAGACGTCAAAAGCAGCATATTAAGTACGACATTGATGTTAATCAATGATTCCCACAAAAACCCTAAAGAGAATCAAGGAAATCGAATGGAAAATGGTATAAACCAAAACGGAAGGATACAAAGCTTGCAAGCGCGTTTGGTGGGCTCGACAACACAACCCTTACATACAGAAACGTTTGGTTTGTCTGAAAATTAAGGAAATTAAAATCACCTTAAGGTCTCCGCTTGTCGATGGCTAACCTGCCGCAATCGGTAGATGTTATCTCGAGTAGAACAAAAATTGAAGTGAAAGAGGGCTAGTGCTTAAATGATTATGGTTTAACTATTTAAGATTGGAGTTGAAAAGTTGTATGGGCAGAAGAAATCATTGTTGCATGGAGAATAACCGTTTAGAGGGAAGATGAAAAGAACCTATTGCATCTCATCTTTACAGGGATGACGTGCACAGATCAGCGAGAGGTTTGAGTTGTTTAGCAGAGTAAATGACGTGGCAAAAGAAGGAGCTTTTGCTCAAAGCTGAGGTGGATAGCTTTAGAGTGTAGAGTTTATCCTTTTTAATTAGTTAGATAATGAGATATATAATAAATATTAAAATTGTTGAAATTATTTTTGAGATTCTTTAATTAAGAGAAACCCTTTTTCTAATAATTTGGTATTAACTGATAATATTTTTCTTTGAGGATCTTCAAATAGAAAATAACAACAATAAATAATTAAATTTTAACGGTATAGTTAAAAAGACTGAGGCGATTAAAAAAAGCGATCTCAAATAGTTGCTTTCTCTGATGTAATCTCACCACTTCTCCGATGGTTGAGGCGGTTATTTTCGGTGGTGGGGCAGTTCTTTGTAACTTCTCGCACGATCAGGATATCATCCCCATGATGTTTCTCCATAAATGTCGTGATGAGTGTTCTCAGACAGTTTCTTTTCCTCTTGCCTTTAAAAGACGAAGAGGAAGATTGTCTCATATCACAAGTTTCTCTACAAAAGTTCAATTTCTCTGCTATTGTAAAGTGTCTAAGTGTCATGGCTAAAAACCTGTACCGTCACCTTCAAGATCTCGACCTTGGAATCCATGATAAACCCTTCATCCTTGAGGTCGTTGTTAAAGCGGCCATGGAGAATCGATATGTGCTTATTGGGCGTCCTCTTTTGCCCAGGAGACAAAATCTTCGCTCTATTATTGCCAATTTACCGCGGATGTGGGGCCTTGATGGGATAGTCTATGGGCGTATCGTTTAGGACGCCGCTTTCAATTTATTTTTACGTCAGAAGAGTCTCTCCTTACAGTTCTACGGCGTGGCCCCTAGGCGTTTGCAGACAAGATGCTGATTTTGGAGAGGTGGTCTTCGTTGCTCAACACATGGATGATGCTTTTCATCCCCTTTTGGATCCAAGTCAGAGGAGTTCCCTTTAAATTCCTCAAAAGGGAGGTTGTAGCACACATTGGGCAGGCGATTAGTCAATTAATGGAGGTGGATTTCGTCCCCAACTTGGCGATTTGGGTCGAATATGTTAGGGTCCAGATAAGTAGGGATGTATGGGAGCCGTTGCCTTTTGGCGTCACTTCAAGTTCACTTCGGGTATTAATATCCTTCTTTCTCTGAGTTATGAGAGACTTAGAGGTTTTTGCGACGTCTGTGGAATGCTAACTCACGAGCATGGAAGTTGCTTGTTGCTACTAAGGGATGATGATCAGGGAGGACCTGATGGGAATGATGGTAATGACGATGATGATGCTCCCGCTACAAAGAATGGTGGAATTCGTATTCAAGAAATCCATGATCAAGTGCAGGATGGTCCTACTGAGATGCACCCAGAAGTAGATAAGGTTTATCTTCATGAGCAAACCAATGGTTATGATGAGAATGGGCTTGAACAACAGGAAGTACATGAGGGAATGTCGCAAACTGGGGTCAATATCTCTGAAAGCTTACCTGAGCCCGTGAGGAGAGAGTCAAGTCTCGATGATTTGATGCATCTCTATGTTATATATGCATAAGTAGAAGGTGACAAAGATAGAGAAAGCCGTAAAAGAAAGTTTGTGGAAGATTATTGGAGTGATTGCCAAAAGAAGGTGAAATTGTTAGAAAGAGGAAAAGGAAGTGGAACTAGTAAGGAGGCAGACCCGATGAGCAAAGGAAAGGAAAAGTTGGAGCCTCAAGTGACTGAGCCTTTCATTGCCAGTGAAGGTATAGGTTTTGATACCTTTGAACTTGCTGGGGTGGATGTCATGAGTGCAGGTCAGACAAGAGAGATGCAGATTCAAGACTCAGACCATAGTCAGGAAGTTAACCAGAATGGTGAAACATCGATAAGTTAGAAGAAAGGTTTGGTGGATCTTAAATCACCCCAATCACCATGACTATATTAGCTTAGAACTGTCAAGGTTTGGGCATTGACTTGATAGTTGGACGCCTAAAGGAGATTTGTCACAAGTATCTCCCAGACATCATATGCCTTTTCAAGACTAAGCAACAGGATAATAGTATTAGAGATCTATGCTGCGAAATCAGCTACGATCGAACATTCATTGTGCCTCTTGTGGGACTTAGTGGTGGTGTAGCGTTATTGAGGAAGAATTCAATAGTTGTAGATCTTTGTTTCTCTTCTCCAAATATTGTAGACTGTTTTATCAATCTTAATGGAATCAAATTTTATTTGTCTTACATCTATGGCCATACGAATTCGAGTATGAGAAATCACATATGGGAAAAATTGAAAAGAATGTCTACTTTAAGAGATCAACCATGGCTCCTTGTAGGAGACTTTAAAGAGATTCGAAGTAATGTTGAAAAGAAAGGGGGACCAGCACGACCAGCCAGTAGTTTTGTCGATTTTAATAGGATGATTTCAACTTATGTTCTACATGATATCAGATATCTAGGCGATCGGTTCTCTTTTACTAGAAAGAGACATACTCATGATGTGCATTGTTGTCTCGATCAGACTATGGCTAACTTAAAATGGTTGTCTCTATTTCCTTCGGCCCAAATAGAGTTCCTCCCTTACGACTAATCGGACCATCGACCTCTATTTCTGGCTATGTCTACTTTCATTGAACAGAGACACGGTCAATTCCGCTATAACAATAGCCTTTTCTCATGTAAGGGATTCAGAGATAGAATTGTCGAAGAATGGAATAAAGGCCATACTCAAAACCGGTGTGTTGCTTCAAAGATTGTCAACTGCCACAAGGTCATAGCTGCTTAGAAACGAAGGAATAAACTAATGCAACAAAACGCATTGTCCTTCTAAAGATAAGGCTCAATGATGCATATCCACATAGCCTTCTCCTTAGTGAAAAGAAATCAATACAGAGAGAATTATCAAAAGCTTACCGATATGAAGAAGCCTTTTGGAAGGCTAAAACCAGAAACCAGTGGCTTAAGTCGATAGAAACACCAAGTTCTTCTAGGTCTCGACAAAAAACCGTGTGGCAAAAAACAAATTATTGTCGATAGAAGATGAGGTTAGGACAACCTATCAGAGAGATAAGGAAATAGCTCAGGTAGCTGCAAGTTACTTCAAAATATTTTCTAAGTACAAGGTCAGAAAATTCGTCATTGACTCAACTTTTTCGAGATTTTCCGAGGAAAGTAACAGAGGACATGAACAAGGACCTAACCCGAGAATTGTCTAATGCTGAAATCCATGATGCAGTATTTGCAATAAGAGCATACAAAGCTCCTGGACCAGACGGGATTAGTGGTGCTTTCTTTTAATAGTTTTGGGAGGATATAAAGCATGACGTAATCAAGAAGGTTCATGAATTCTTTGTTGCGGGACAAATCAAAGATCCGACCAATCATACCAGTTTTGTCTCATACCTAAAAGAAAGACACTAAAAGTGATGGGAGTCTGCGACCGATTGCTTTGTACAACGTTCGATACAAGATTATCTCTAAGATACTAGTCCAACGGTTGAAGACTCATCTCAACACTATAATCTTTAGTAATTAAGCTGCGTTTGTCCCTGGTTGCCATATTATCGATAATGTGATCATTGCTCAAGAACATCTACACTCTTTGAAGTCTCGACGAAGGTGGGCAAATTCATACTCATACCCGACAGTCAAGCAAAAAAGGAGGAAGTTCGCGCCTGAACGAGACCAGATCATCAACGATGAAGTCAAAAACCTCCTGGCGGCTGGTTTCATTAGGGAGGTTCACTACCCGGATCGGCTAGTAAACGTCATCGTGGTCTGGAAGAAAAACGGCAAATGGCGGGTCTGCATAGACTTCATAGATCTAAACAAATCTTGCCCCAAAGATCCCTTTCCACTGCCTCACATAGATAAGCTGGTAGACGCCACAGCTGGACACCATCTAATGAGCTTCATGGATGTCTTTTCCGGGTACAATCAAATTCTCATGCATCCGGACGACTAGGAAAAGACATCCTTCATGACTTCTCGCAGAATCTACTGCTACAAGGTAATGCCTTTTGGGTTAAAAAATGTAGGATCCACTTATCAGAGGCTAGTCAACATGATGTTCGCAGACCAAATCGGCCAGACCATGAAAGTCTACTTAGACGACATGCTGGTCAAGTCCTTAGATGCGGATGACCACATAGCCCACCTGCAACAAGCCTTCTCTACCCTGAGGAAGTATAACATGAAGCTCAACCCCTCTAAGTGTTCATTTGGAGTGAGCTCTTGAAAATTTTTGGGGTACATAGTCACATACAGAGGTATTGAAGCGAACCTAGAGCAAATAAGGGCGATCCAAGCGATCCCTTCGCCTAAGACTCCACGGGACGTCCAAAAGCTCACTAGAAGAATGGTTGCCTTGAGCAGATTCATATCCAGGCTGTCCGACTAGTTGCATGCATTCTTTGAAGCCCTTAAGTTCACAGGGAAATTTGAATGGAACCAAGAGGCCGAAGACGCCCTAGTCAGACTCAAAGAATATCTCACAACGCCACCTCTTCTCTCCAAGACCCAAGACGGAGAGCCTCTCCTCCTGTACTTGGCCGTCTCAGAGCACCCCGTGAGTGCCGTCTTGGTCAGAGAAGGAGAAAGCAAGCAGCGTTCGGTGTACTACGTGAGTAAATCTCTCTTGGACACTGAGACCCGCTATAACCACTTTGAGAAACTTCCTCTCGCCTTGGTCGTCTCGGCCACAAAGCTGCGCCCCTACTTCCAGGCTCATCCAGTGATAGTCGTCACGTCCTTCCCTATCAAATACGTACTCCACAAGCCAGAAGTATCCAGAAGACTAGTCAAGTGGGCAGTGGAACTTGGCGAGTACGACGTGATCTTCCGCCCGGCCATGAAAATCAAATCACAGGTCCTGGCTGACTTCATAGCAGAATTCTCCCCGCC
>OVAN01015827.1:0-11037 GCA_900406275.1 Anastatica hierochuntica
AGGCCCGGAACTACAAGAAAGGGAATCTTTTGATGGGGCTTGAGATGCTCCGCGTCGATTGTCAGGTGCGACACTTAACGACAACTCATCTGTGTAATCATATCTAACTAAATATGTTAAGGGTTGAGATATGTATCATTTACGCCGTTTACTCTATAGCTAAACCATAGAGAAAACTGTGTCTTACCAAATTGCTTCTAATTTATGTTCTCACAGGCAGCTTCGGTTCAGGGATTCATCCCCGCGAGCCGGCTCCCTGGATTCGTGGACAGGATTGTGTCCGGGAAAGTGTTCATCATTCGCCGTTTCATGTTGAAGCCGGCACGTGACCGCTTCAGAGTCTCTTCCAACAAACAGACAATCATTTTTACTGACCAAACCTCTGTTGTGGAAGCTCCTCATTGTGAGAGCTACATCCCAAAACAGAGGTTTAGAACCCGTCTATTCAATGACTTCTCAGCCAATGTTGATACCGATACAGACCTGTTCGGTAAGTAAAGGTCTTTTAGTTCGTCGCTCATTTGTAAAATGTGGGAATCATTGCTAAGCTGCTGGGAATATGTTATTTGTAATGCAGATGCTCTTGGGCAAGTGGTGCTAATTACTGGTGTGGGAGAGAGCATAGAAGCTGGGAGCTCCAAAGGATGTGTTACTGTCCACCTCCGGTTGAAAGAGTAAGCTCTTCCTGCTTGGCTCTACCCCTTATGTCTTCTTTTAATCCACCCTGTTAAACATTTGTTCATCCTTTGAGCGTAGTAGTATTTGCTTTCTACTGGTGTTAATGGATCTGCTCCTTCTTTGTTTTATACAGAAATATCATGTAGGTTTAGTAAACATGTATCTTTGACATATTAATCATGAATCTTTGAGCTGAAACCAAAGCATATCATGTCACCAAATAAGAGTAGTTACAGGACCTGATGCGATGGTGGTCGTGGTACGACTGCGAGTCTTTCAATTTAATTAGTTAGATTTCATGTAGGCTTTAAAACCATGGATTTCTCACATATTCACCATGTATCTTTGAGCTTAGTAGTTTGTCATATTAAGTACCAGAAGAAACCAAAGCATATCATCTCACCAAATAAGAGTACTTACATGACCCGATGCATTGTGTCTCAAGCTGATTTGTGAGCATGTGTTCTAAACTTTTTATTATTGACAAATCAAGTATCTGTGACATATGAATGTGTCTGACGTAGGTTATCGAAGCATCTATCTAACTAATTATAAAGTTAACTAATTATGAAGTTAATTATTATTGACAAATCATGTATCTGTCACAAATGTGATGTAGCTTAATTAATTTGTTTTGTTTAATTCGATTTAAGTTTGTCTTATTATTGACAAATCATGTATCTGTGACATATTAATATGCCTGTATTGGTTTTGTTCTCATGTATTGTTCAAACCATTTCTCCCATTGTTGTCGTTAGCGGAGAAATCTTGCGGGCGTACCTCTGGTCCACTGTGGCTGACCAGGTCCGCCAGCGGTGGGCGGAGACAACAACAGAACCAACCACCATCCTCCTCACAGCCGTCAACACGAAGACACTTGGAGGTTAGATCAAAACAGATATATGACTTAAATAATTTGTGACAATTGTTTAGACACTGAGGTACAACTGCGGTCATTTGTTGCAGGTGTCGTAAGCCTGAAAACAACAGCAGCTAGCCGTGTCTTCTTCGACACAGATGTCATGGAAACTCAAGAGTTTATGGCCTGGTAAGCACCGAAAATACACAGCCTATTTGAAACACACCACGGCTCACTATTAAGGCTGACCAAAAATGCAAACAGGGTTAAGGACGGCTGTCCTGGAATGCCCGAAATCACAGCCTCCTCAGCTGCTGTGACGAAGATCGAGACAGCGACAATTAATGATCTCCACCAATTCTTACAAACCAGAGACCCAGAGGTAAAAAACTCAGTCTCTAAGTTATTTCAAAACATTACAAAATCAACTCACTGATTCAACAAATAGCTCCAATCTAAGGGCCCAAATATTCCCTCTGCAGAAATTTGTTAAAGCCGGATTCCATGTCCATGGCACAATTGTGACAGTCCCTGAGTTCCAGAAGTGGAACTACATCTCATGTAGCACATGCAACAGCCAGCTTGGAAAGACGGCGACTTCTCTGTACTGCACCAAATGCGACAAAACAAATAACGTCGGCCTCACTAAGTAAGTAATCGCAGCATTCTGCCAGAGAAATATATGCACTGGTAGAAGCCACCAGAACAGATTCTCTGCACTGGTATATGCACTGGTAACTTTATATTTCCTCTGACATAACAGATTCAGGTTTGAGGTTAATGTTGAAGACTCTACAGGAGAGACTGCAACTTTTGTGATCTTTGATACCGAAGGGGTTCAGGTTCTTGGGAAAACAGCTACAGATCTACTCCACGCAGCAACAGATGGTGACGGAAACGACAAAGCCCCTGCGATCCTTCAGACTATTGTAGGTACTTCATGGCAATTCCAGGTACAAATTACTAAGTACAACCTGACAGCATCTAGACAGACATTCACCGTGACTGCCATGACTGAGGAAAGCCACCAGAATGTCGAGGAGAAAACTGAGGCAACGCCTAATTATATGGAAGGAGAGAGCAAGCGCGCGGGTAAAAAACCTCGCCTAGAACTATAACTCCCACCACTCCATGCTATGAAGATCACAATCCACCCCTTCCTCACGTCGTGTCTCCTCCATTGTTTCCACTCCACAGCCTACTCAACCTACGCCTCCTCAACTATCTACTATAACTTATGTTTCCAATTACTATGATCAAAAAAACGTCAGTCTTTTATGTTTCAATGTTAAGTACTACAATTCGTACGCACCTACATGTGTTTCCAATGTGAAAGTAATGAGTTGTTATCTTCGTGCTTTTGTTAACTCATTTGACGATGCTTGAAAACACATGTTAGAAAACAGAACTACAAGGAATATAAAAAGGACATTATCTTAACCATCGACACTCCATATTCACCATCAATTCATACAAACACATCTTAATCATACGATTTCGGATTTTAAAACTCATTTGAAGGTAAGAGTCGTTGGTAAAACAAATGGAAATTATAAAGAAGATAAAAACAAAAAAGGGAAACAAAAACACAAAATTGGAGATATAATAAATAATTTCCCCCAAAAAAAAACCCATGCTTCAAGGGCCACCGATTATTGAGGCTTTAACTTTTCCTTGGCCCTTAAACTACTTACTCTTCCACACCTTATTCAATATCAAATAATTTAATCGTTTTAAATTACCAAACACCATTATTAGGGACGTTTTCCCAAATGAAATAAGGAAACCACACTTATAGAGGATCATTCGACAAACTATTTAGAGAAACAAGAGATATGTCTTGCATCATCATATCACTAACACAGAAAGATGTGGAAAATGAGAGAATGAAGCTTCGCATCAGAAACTAATTCTAATATTCATTGTCAACACAAGGTGACAAGTCACACACAAAGAAACAACAAACAAGGGCTATCTTGACAAGTCAAGAGTGCAGGTGAGTAGGTCATGAACTCAATAATTTCTGTACATTTCTGACATGTCATGCATATTTAAGATTCATTATTACACAACCTATAACTTAACGCTCATCTAACGATTTGGGGTTGGATTTACAAATAGTGCTCTCTAAATTGGAAAAAACCCCAAAACAATATTACAGAAGAAAGTGTTTAAAAACAAATAGTATAACTTTAGCTTCTACCTACACATTTGTAAATTCATACGCATCAATTGAAAATAACACTTTTTAATTCTGTAGGACCTAAGAATAATCAAAATAACTGGAGCAACTTCTAAATGGATAATGTTATCGGCTACAAAGAAGGCCCTATCACTGTGCGATTAATACGTTTCTGGCAAAAGAGTGACAAATGGAACGACAACAAGCCAATAGGAGCTACTTTACTACTACTAGACATGAAGGTCAACAAATCAATCTAAGGTCACCATAATTACGGTTTCCTATAATCTAAAATGTTGTACCATAGTTACAAATGCAGGGAAAAATGCTTGAAGGCACAATGCGAGAAGAATTATTTCTCCTCCACAAAGGAAATTTCGTTGAAGGGGATATCTACAATGTAGGAGATTTCGGATACACAAATAACAATCAGAAATACAGACTAACCCCCGCCAAATATGTCATTCGGTTCACATCAATGACAACAATGACAAAATCTAATATGTCTAAAGACATATTCGCAATGGAAAAATTCTGGATCCACAGCCATCGTAAACTCCTTAAGCTAGCAAACACCAATTCAATACTTCCAAGTACACTTAATAAATATGCACGTTATTGACATCATAATTTGAACTACTACTTCTTCGGGAATCTATAGGTCACCAATTAATATATAACCGCTGCAGATGTTGTAGGTGAAATTGTTTTCATGCAGGATGCCAGAACGAACAATCCCCAAAAGGAGTATAGAAAAATAATACTACGTTTAAAACTACAACGGTAACAAATAGAAGAGCTTATTCGGTATGTACATAATTATTAAATAACCGTAACAACAAGAATCACTTTCTCAAACAGGGGGGAAAAGGTATGTATCACAATGTGGGGTGTACAAGCCGCGATGTTCCGCCAATACCAATACATAGCAGACAGGCGTAACAAAGTTATGGTAGCCACAAGTCTTAACGTAAGACTTTGTTTAGGTAAATAAAAAGTCTTCAAGCAAAATAAATATAGTACTTAGTTAAAAGTTCTATATTATATAACCTGATGTGGATGCAGGTCATTTGAATCTTCACCCTACACAAGGAACAAGATTCTACTTTGACAGTAATTTAGAGCCAATCAAAAAGTACAATAGCTCAAAGTTGGGACAAACTACTAGAGGGCATGGAATTTCGACTACCCAACCATAAACAAAAAAACTAATCGGCATTCTTTCTTATAATAAAAAGCCCCAAGATCAAATTTACTCACATCTCTGCCTCTATTTAATTCTTCTTAAATTGTTGTTTGGTATTTTATAAAACGCAAACATTAGAAACACAAAAAGTCAGAGGAAATATAACCGGTCCAGAAAATGTCAAACCAAAAAAACCAAACAATATTTACAATAACCGATTTGTATATAATATTTCCAAAATATATATTTGGAAAATGGGAACATTAAAAAAAGCTTTGCCTTAAGTGTTTCTGGCTGAAGTAAATCAACGATTCTCCAAAAAAAAAAACAAAGATTACATAGGATGCTAATATCTCAGCCATTTATTAAAAGTAAATATTTTTGCGGTTACAGAACCTAATTAAGAGAGCCAACTAATACGCAAAAAAAAATGATTCCTAAGATCATGCTTACGTTACAACACAATCAATTCCTTCTATTACTCTACAGAATATGAATAACGGCAAAATGTCCAAGCAAAATTCAAGCGGCAACAATAAAAAATCCAAAATCCACTTTATTTTGCCATTAACGTTTTCCGCCAACACAGTTACTTCAAACACACAATTGTTTTCTGCCCTTCAAAAACGTAATTCAATTGTCTTGCTTACACACCACCGCCATAAACGCGCAAATCGAACACAACAACAACACAACCAGCTGGAAACAAGGCCCGTGTTACACAACTTATGGAGGCTACAAGCAGCCGTAAGAGGAGCCGTCATTCGTCACCTGCGCTAACAACAACAGGTAATTTGTTTCCAGTAACAACTCTTCTAATATCACAGTTTTATTCTACATCTCGCATAAATACCGTGTAAAACACAAATAACAAAACATAAAGACAAATCATCACCAAAGAATATATCAAGTGACACAACCTTAATCAAATGGTTATGGATCGATAAATGAGAAAGATATACCCTCAAACCTGAGTGGAATGCTCAAGCCGATTACTAACGGCTCCTTTTCATACCCGTGAACGAGATATTTGATTGTTTAACCATTACTAAGTTTCTTAATCATGCCACTCAACATAAGCTAACCCATTTAGATCACGTCATTGTTCTCTGAAAACCTATATAGAATCACAAGTATGAACTCCAGAGAAAGGAGCACCTCAGTTCATACGTTCCTAAATTGCTCCACCTACAATCGCACCCACCCAAATAACTGCTCCAAACCTCTGTTGCTTTTGGCGTAGGCTAAACCAAAGGATGGATAGATTTCGGAACACTATCCATCCTCAATACAACATTACCATTAACACAAACCACAAAACCAAGGGTAGGGTTACAAACGATTCTCACCAGATTGTATTCAAAAGGTTCAGAATCTTCAGCAAATCTCGGATCAGTAGCTTCCACAAGCGTGTGATTGGAGTTTAATAGAGCACTAGCCCTCGAAAATTAAGACAGACGATTGGGCCGGTGAAGTGGTAATTTGGGAAGAACAAAGGACCCATGAAGATGCCGACGGAACCGACGGGCTGCGCTCAAGCCACACGAAAACAGATTGGAACTAACGGAGAAGCTGATGAACGATTCAACCAAGGGTAAACGATGGTGGTTAGAAAGACCTAGATCGGTTTCGATTGCTAAGCTTTTTAGATAACAATTAAGATTATTAGTGGATGAGATCGTATAGGTTAAACCTTTTGTGCCGGTTATTAGCTCCGGTTAGATATCATCTCAAACCACATTAGTAACCAGATAAATTTAAAGTTAATTAACAAACATAAAGTTACTTAAACCGAAACAATACATATTATATGAAGCAACACCCTCTCACTCAACGGTTATTAAGTCCTACCCTCACTCACCGGTTACTACACTGAAAATCTTTCAGTGCACAAGATCCTCACCAACAACTTTGATCCCCTCGCCAATACCAACGTCATTATTAATTCCTAAGTCACTTCTCCGAACGAGTTTAGATCCCTCTTTCGTCGAATCTAATAATACTGTGCGATAAATCAACCGTAAGAAATCAGATTCCAAAAAAAGAGAAGAGGAAATTTTTTAAAAAGCCTTACGTCGAATCTAATAATAATGTGCGAAAACCCCAAAAAGACAAATTAAAGAAAACGAGCACAAAGTAAACGTAACAATTATAAAAATTAACAAACCTGCAGGTACCGAAGGTTTAAAAAGGGACCGGCTCTTACCAATGCACACCTACTACCATTGTAAGTCTGTTTACAGTTATTTCCAAACAAAAAATTGGGGACACAATTNAAAAAAATTGGACACACAATTTAAATTTATATTGCTCCCCAAAAAATGCAGGCGGGTGTGATGATNCAAAAAATTGGGGACACAATTTAAATTTATATTGCTCCCCAAAAAATGCAGGCGGGTGTGATGATTGCTCAAAATACGGTACGCACAATTTCATTTGCATAAAATTACCACTTTAGATTCCACAATTAATGGTCGTGAATTATGGAAAACTTATCAATCAAATTTGCAGTAACAAAACAAAAAGCACGTTCGCGCCGGAAAAAAATCATGACCCAAAAAAAACTTACAGTGCGCCTCACAAAAACTTGGCAAGCTCGCCACCCTCAAGGAGAAAATGAGAGATTGTGTACAAATACCACAACTCCAACACAAGGCCTCACGCATACGCCATTGCCAGAGGATATTGTGAATAGAAGCCAAAGAGGTAAATAATTTAAAACACATAATCGTTTAAACAAACATCTAAATAAATACAATGTGCTTCCACAACTGACAAATAGATTTCCTTCTTACGCAGGAACCTCTCAACGGAAAAGTACAAGGCTTCCACTACCAACTGTATCTTATTTCGACTGTAAGTTTGAGTTCTATATACTCTCCAAAAAAAAATAAACACGTCCTTCAATACATTTGAAAGCAGTTAAAATAAATAGAATTTTAATACTTATAATAAGTATTACTATGTGCAACTCTTCCTTTACCATATATCTTATTCAATACGTAATCTACATCAATTTTTTAACAATTGTAGGTGGATGTGACCGCTGCTCAGACATAGGTAATTTAAATACCATCAACAGCAACTACGACCAACCAAAAACCCAAAAAAGTAATAAACCATTTGCCCTTTCACTATTGCAGTTCGCCAGAAAAATACAAGAGCATTAAGACGGGCAATAATATTATCCAAAAGAGCATCAAAACGGGCTAGAGGTAAATTCCCCCCACTCTAACAAGCCTCTTTAATTTAATGTCCTAAAATACACTATACATCCTAACTCCAAAAAATACAAAAACCGTAGGAGAAGCGTCAACTAGCCAACAACATCTCACTAGAGCAGAAAAAAAACTAATCAAAGGTACAACTCCTCTCATAAAAAAAAATTCATTAACATATATATTATCTCCAACATAATGTTACAATTACTACTTACTCTAACAGAACAAATGGAAAAGGAGAATCCAATTGTACAGTGCAACTACTGTAACGCATCAGTCTGGTATTCAGAAAGAGCAGCAGAAGATAGTAAAACAAGGATGCCACTATTCACAATATGCTGTCAGCAAGGATGTGTTAAACTTCCTCCCCTAAGACAACCGCCACCTTACCTCCAAGAACTTATGACAACAAACGCGTCATTCCGATCTCTTCAGCGTATCTACAACGCTTTGCTCGCTATGACATCAATAGGAGCAAAAATAGACCACTCGGTGTCAACAGGGAATGGACCACCATGCTATAGAATACATGGACAAAATTATCATCGCATCGGATCGTTACTTCCAACTCCAGGGCAACAACCGAAGTTTCTACAAATGTTAATTGTAGACACTGAGAACGAGGTTCGTAATCGCATTTTAACAATGTCGAAAAGAACATCCGGAGGAGAGATACGAGAAGAAATAGTTGAAGGCCTGATAAATATGCTCGACGAGCACAACTGCCTATGCAAATTTTTCCGTAAAGCTAGAGACCGGTTCAAGGCAAATGATATCCAAGATCTAAGCATAAGAATAGTTGCACAAAAGACAAAAGGGAAGACATATGACTTACCAGAGGTCGGGGAGGTCGCTGGACTGATATTGGGTGATTTATCAGCTACTATTGGTTACAAAGATGTAGTCCTCGAACTACAATCAAATAATTTGCAACAGATTAGAGATGATCATCCTCTATACATGAGTTTGCAATACCCTCTTCTATTCCCATATGGAGAATACGGATACCACACAGAGATCCCTCATGCCCGCACACAAGCAGGAGAGCGTAAAAGGACATTCATTAGCATTCGCGAATTTTACGCCTACCAAATCCAAACCCGTCTCAATGAAGGTATGACATTAATCATGGCAGGACGTTTATTCCACCAATATGTTGTCGATGTATACACTGTCATCGAGCAAGAAAGGTTGCGCTGGGCTTTAAATAATCAAGCCCAACTAAGAGCAGATCTATACAACAATGTCTTCGACGCCGTGAGCAAAGGAGACACTGAAGCGAAAAAGCATGGAGCTAGGATAATCTTACCTTCCAGTTTCACCGGTGGACCAAGATACATGATTGAAAAATACCACGACGCAATGGCCATATGTCGCACTTACGGTAACCCAACTTTGTTCATCACTATGACGGCAAACCCTAATTGGACTGAAATCAAGGATCACCTAGCAACATATGGGAGGTCATCAGGAAGTGAACGACCTGACATAGAAAGCCGCGTCTTCAAAATGAAACTAGATAACCTCCTTAGAGATCTAGACCAAGGGACTTTCTTCAACCCGAACATTGCTGGTAAGGATTAATATTCTCACAACCTTTTCCACAAATGCTTAACAAAACTAATGACATGACTTATTTATGCAGCCCTGCACACCATTGAATTCCAAAAACGCGGTCTACCTCATGCCCATATACTTATCTGGCTCGATAAAGCTCCAAAAAATCCAACCGCAGAGCAAATTAACCAAATTATCTCCGCTGAGATGCCCAACAAAGACGAAGACCCAGAAGGATTCGAACTCGTGCAAAAACACATGATGCATGGACCATGCGGAATACTTAGGCCCAACTCACCTTGCATGGAGAAAAATGTTTGCACAAAGAAATATCCTCGCCAATTTACACCAGACACAACTATCGACAAAAATGGATACATCATATACCGCCGGCGACCTGACGAACAAAACGTGGCTACAAAAGGAGGGGTAAAGATGGACAACCGTTTTGTTATACCCCACAATCTTCCAATACTAAAGAAATATCAGGCCCATATTAACGTTGAATGGTGTAACACATCAAACGCGATAAAGTACCTCTTCAAATACATCACAAAAGGGGTAGACAAAGCAACAATTTTAATAGAGAAGGGGAAGAACCAATCTGAGGAACAAGAGGGAAAAACGGATGGAAGCTGTAACAGAAATGAGATACAAGAATATCTTGATTGCCGGTACATATCTGCACCTGAAGCTATGTGGAGAATTTTGGGTTTCCACATACATAAAAGAAAACCAGCAGTTCAAAAGCTCATTATCCACTTGCCAAACCAGCACTCAGTCACATATAAAGACACAGATGACCTCTCACGAGTCCTTCAAAAAGCAGGTATTGATGTAACAATGTTCACTGCTTGGTTGGAGCTTAACGAGAAAGACCCCGAAACAAGAAAATTTACATACATTGAGATACATCTTTTCTATGTTTGGGATCAAGACGCCAAAATGTGGCATAAACGAAAACGTGGACATTCAATCGGAAGGATAGTCAACATCCACCCAGCTTCAGGGGAGTTATACTACCTTCGAATATTATTGAACGTAGTTGTAGGACCGACATCCTATGATGATATACTTACGGTCAATGGTGAGAAAAAAGACACATTTAAGGAGGCATGCATAGCAAGAGGGTTGTTGGATAACGACAAAGAATGGTTTCATGCAATGGACGAAGCAAACCGATGGGCAACCCCATACCAACTACGCAGCCTCTTTGTGCTAATCCTGATATACTGCGAAGTTGTGGAGCCTGAGAAACTATGGGAACACTGTTGGAAAATGTTATCCGAAGATATTCAACACAAGAAACGCAAGACTTTTGGGTTTAAACACCTTGAGTTGGCTGAAGAGGATT
>OVAN01015828.1:0-11036 GCA_900406275.1 Anastatica hierochuntica
TTTTCCTCGCAAAATTCTCTCGCAAATTGCGTGTTTTCTTGTAGTGAAAGAAAAACAAAACAGAATAGAAAAAATAAGAAAGCAAAAAAAAACTAAGGAAATATTAGTTTTGAAATTTATTACGATATTGTATATTCTTTGTTAGATTACACTTTCCATATCTCTTAGGAAAACCCTAATCTCTTGTATTATAAATATTAAACTAAATGATCAATATAAGACAACACAAATTCATATTAAACTTTGGCATGGTATCAGAGCCATAATCCTAAAATTTCTAATCTCTTCGATCATCTTCTCAAAATCTTTCTCCTCTTCAACTTCAAAGCGATCTCCGCAGAAGTTGAAATTTTCCTAACTTCCAATACCCGCAAGCTCTCTCTCTCTCCTCTTGATATACTCCAGTCATGGGAGATCCTACCAAAACCTCAACCCCAAAAGGTGACGTTGTAGAACAGAGTCCTCCTCTGGAAACAATCACCAACTCTCCATATTACCTGCACGCCTCAGACCACCTTCACCATGTCCTCACGCCAATCCTTCTCAACGGTGACAACTATCAAAGATGGGCTAAGTTGGTACGAAACAACCTACGTGCTAAACAGAAGTTCGGTTTCATAGATGGAACCTTACAAAGACCTTCATCAAAGTCACCCGATTACGACAAGTGGGTAATAGTGAACTCAATGTTGATCAGTTGGCTTTATGCAAGTATTGACCAGAAGATACATCAATCTATCTCTGTGGTCGATAGTGCTTTGGTGATGTGGGAAAATCTTCGATCTCGTTTCTCTGCAGGTAATGCTCCTCGTGTTCATCAACTAGAGACGGACATTGTAGCTTGTCAACAGAATGGACAAGATATCTCCACATACTTTGGTAAACTCAAAGTTATGTGGGATGATCCTGATGATTATGAACCACGGATTGGATGTTGTTGTGATGATTCGACATGTTCGACTCTTCTCCAGCACTCAAAGAGACGTGAACAAGAAAGAATTCACAGGTTCCTTATGGGTCTTGATGGGTCTCGATACGGAACAACTCGTACCAATCTCCATGGAAGATTGACACGAGAGAAAGACTTGACATTAGATCACATCTACTCTGAATTAGTTTCTGAAGAACGACATCTCAGGGTGTCAAGAAGCAAAGAAGAGAGAATTGATGCGGTTGATCTTGCAGTTCAAAGTGGTGTCAATGCAATTGCTGCAGCCACTCGATCACGCAACCATCTTCTGTGTACTCACTACGGTCGTACAAATCACACTATGGAGACGTGCTTTGTGCTACATGGATACCCTGAAGGCTGGACCGAGAACTCTTAAGGCAGAGGACGAGGTCGCGGCTCCATCCGAGGTCGCGGCTCCATCCGAGGTCACGGTCGTGGTAAAAGTGCTCCACCACGAGCCAACAATGCTATTTCTTCTCCTAGCGCAGACCCTGAACATCCAGGGATACCAGGTCTCATCAAAGAATGGTCAACAATAATTAATGTTATCAAGCATTCTACCACACCTCAGGAAAAACTATCTGGTAAGAATGATGATGTTGATTTTCTACTCGATTCTGGAGCTTCTCATCACATGATAGGTGATGAAGAGTTGCTCGCAGACATTACAAATATCTCTCCAAGCATTGTAGTTTTGCCAAACAACAAACATTCTTACGCTACCAAAGAAGGTTCTCTTAACCTCGGTGGTGGCAGAACACTCACTCGCGTTCTCTTCGTACCCGACCTCTCGTGCACACTTATATCTCTTGCACGTCTTTTGCGAGAATTTTCCTGTTTTGCGATCTTTACTGACAAAATTTGCGTGATACAGGACCGTTCTTCGAAGATGCCAATTGGAGCAGGTGAAGAAGAGAATGAGGTTTATCATTTTCGAGGAATTGTTCCAGCTCGTGCCAACAAGATAATGACAACGTCGCTGGTTTTGTGGCATCAAAGAATGGGACATCCTAGAAAGCAAGCTTTGTCTTCAGTTTTATCTACTTTAGAGGATTTTAATACTAATAGTTTTGAACTCGATGAGCTTTGTGATGTTTGCATACAAGCAAAACATGCTTGTGATTCTTTTTCAGGAAGTTCTAATAAAGCAACGATGTGCTTTTCTCTTATTCACTGCGATGTTTGGGGCCCATATCGTACAAAATCGTCTTCGGGAGGTCATTATTTTCTCACCATCGTTGACGATCACTCAAGAGCTGTGTGGACTCACTTATTACTTGCTAAGAGTGAAGTTGCTTCGATTTTAAAGAATTTTTGCGCTATGACAGAACGACAATTCGGTAAACAAGTACAGACGGTTCGTAGCGACAATGAGACTGAGTTCATGTGCCTCAAATCTTATTTTGCTGAAAAAGGAATTGCTCACCAAACCTCATGCGTCGGGACTCCACAACAAAATGGTCGTGTTGAGCGCAAACATCATCATATCTTGAATATGGCGAGAGCTCTACTCTTCCAAGGACACTTACCAGTCAAATTTTGGGGTGAATCGGTTCTAACCGTTGTGTATCTCATTAATCACACTCCCACACCGTTGCTCGCAGGCAAAACTCTATATGAAGTTCTTCATGGCTCATCGCCAACATATTCTCATTTACGCGTCTTTGGTTGTCTATGTTTTCTAAAAGACAAACTGCAAAAACAGACAAGTTTGAAGCCCGTAGTCGTCGATGTGTATTCATTGGATATCCACTTGGTCAAATGGGATGGCGAGTGTTTGATCTTGAAACTAAGGAGTATTTCGTCTCTCGGGATGTCATATTCGATGAAAGCTCCTTCCCCTTTGCACAATCTGACATCACTGATGTGCCACCTAACACATCATACTCTGCGGCTCCTCCCAATATCATTAGTGTTGAAGAATCCGTTGATGTCTCACCTTCTGGACTTATTTGCGACAGGGGGAGCGACAATCACGATGACTCAACACCCGCACACTCATCAACCGTCGACCAATCATCAAGCTTGCCATCATCTCCTCTGCATATATCTGAATCTAATCCTCACGACTCTGTTCCACATGACACATCTTCGCCGGAAGCACCTGTTGCTGAGCAGCTTGATTGTGGCATGCGTCAAAAGATTCCATCTACGCGGCTGCAACCCTATGTCACATACGCAGCGCATAAAATGATAAACCATGTTCTCGATATCTCTGTCTCTACATCGGACTCTTCAGGTACGTGTGCTTATCCTATCGCTAACTATGTCTCTAGTGATCGTTTTTCAGAAAAACATGCAGCCTTCCTTGCGGCTATCACTCTCGGAGATGAACCAATTCATTTCAAAGATGTCGTGCAACACAAGGTATGGCGAGACGCTATGGGGTTTGAGGTTGATGCACATGAAGAGAGTGACACTTGGACTCTCGAACGGTTACCTAATGGGAAGAAAGCATTAGCATCTAAATGGGTTTATCGTATCAAATATAATGCTGATGGCTCCATTGAACAATACAAAGCTCAATTAGTGGTCATGGGAAATCATCAAGAAGAAGGTGTCGATTATGATGAAACTTTTGCGCCAGTGGTTAAAATGAACACTATTCGGATTTTACTTGAAGTTGTTGCGGCTAAGAACTGGGAACTACATCAAATGGACGTTCATAACGCATTTCTTCACGGTGATCTCGAAGAAGAAATTTACATGAAACCACCACCAGGTTTTCAACCATCGGATCCGGCTCTTGTATGTCATCTTCGCAAATCTCTGTATGGTTTGAAACAGGCTTCGAGGTGTTGGTTCGCTAAATTGTCTACAGCTTTACTTGGATATGGCTTCATCAAGTGCCGAAAAGATTACTCTCTTTTTACGCGAGTCCGTGGTGACACGGTCCTACACATTCTTGTCTACGTAGATGACTTGGTCATCATCGGTAATGATTCTACGGTAATAGCTCAGTTCAAAGAGTACCTTCATACATGTTTTCGCATGAAGGATTTGGGAGTTTTGAAATATTTCCTTGGTATTGAGGTTGCTCGTTGTCCACATGGTATTTATCTCTCTCAACGAAACTATTGTCTAGAAATTATTTCAGAATGTGGACTTACAGGATCGAGACCAGCGGAGACACCTATGGAGCAAAATCATAAACTTGCATCTGATGAAGGACCTTTCTACTCTAATCCAACGAAGTATAGGCGCCTCATAGGCTGCCTAGTCTATCTCTCAGTGACTCGTCCGAAGCTGAGCTACTCCGTACACATTCTTGCTCAGTTCATGCAAACTCCGAGACAGGCACATTGGGACGCAGCGCTGAGGATAGTTCGATATCTCAAAGGTTGTCCAAGACAAGGCATACTCCTTTCTTCTACATGTGATCTTCAAGTAACAGCTTATAGTGACTCTGATTAGGCATCATGTCCCTTAACTTGTTGTTCTCTAAGCAGCTATGTAGTTCTCCTTGGCGACTCACCAGTGTCCTGGAAAACAAAGAAGCAAGATAAAGTCTCTCGATCATCCGCAGAAGCTGAGTATCGATCTTTGACATTAGCTGTTCAAGAGTTGTTATGGATAAAAGAGCTTCTTCTCTCCATCGGCGTTACACACGACAACCCTATGAAGCTCATTTGTGATAATAAAGCAGCATTTCATATTGCCGCAAACCCCGTGTTCCATGAACGAACGAAGCATGTCGAAAATGACTGTCACTTCATCCACGATGAAATAACGTCCAAGAACATTGTCACGGCGCATGTAAGCACGAATGACCAGCTTGTCGATCTTCTTACCAAAGCATTGGGACGTCAACAGTTCTGGTATTTACTTGGCAAGTTAGGCGTCTCGGATCTCCACGCACCAATTCTAGGGGGAGTATTACGATATTGTATATTCTTCGTTAGATTACACTTTCCATATCTCTTAGGAAAACCCTAATCTCTTGTACTATAAATACTAAACTCAATGATCAATATAAGACAACACAAATTCATATTAAACTTTGGCAAAATTTTCAAACACAGAAAAAAAGAAGAGAAGAATGAGCAGCAAAGAAGAGAAGACGTTTTTTTCATGGTTTTTGTAGGCTGAGTTACTCGATCCAGCAGTGAAAGGAACAATCAATGTTCTAAGCTCATGCTTGAAAAATTCCTCTGTTAAAAGAGTCGTCTTAACCTCATCTATAACAGTTGTTGCTTTCAATGGAACGCCTCGAACGCCTGAAACCATAGTTGATGAGTCTTGGTTCGCCGATCCTGACTATTGCAGAGACTCCAAGTTAAAATCAATAACCTAATGGTTGCTTGATCTTGAAGTAACCACTCTGTTTTTGCTTAAAACATTCTTTTCTTTTTTTCCAAAAAAGCTCTAGTATGTACTTTCAAAGACATTAGCTGAAAACGCAGCATGGAAGTTCGCGAAAGAGAACGATTTGCAGTTGGTTTCGATAAATCCAGCAATGGTGATTGGTCCTCTTTTACAACCAACGCTTAACACTAGTGCTGCTGCAGTACTAAGCTTGATCAAAGGTAAAAGATGAAACACAGCATTGGTTTTATTTAAAGATATTTTACTAAAACTTTGGGCATTGATTTACAAAAAAAAAAAAATGAAATGCTCAAGAACTCTGTATGCGAACATACGATGGTTTAAATTTAAACTTTGAGCAAAGTTTTCATGAACCCAATTACCAAAATCTCAACAGGTTTAAAGATGGACTTTAGTTTAGTGGCTAGAGACTAAAAGAATATTATTTGCTATAAATAACTTCTTTTTTGTCAGAATTTGATATAAATTACATTAACTTAGCAAATAATAGGTAATTTTAGGACACTGGTAAATTTATTATTAGCAAAAGAATGAAACTCAGAATCATCCGGATATTTTAGTCAGAAACAAAGTTACATTTTCATGACATTGGAGTTTGTCTGTCTTGCCGGGACTGTACTGTTCTTAATTTCCCTTAAAGGCAGCCTTGAGTACGACTGTTTTGTTGTTCGTCCTTCACCATACTCAGAACAATCTCCATTATTTCTATTGCGGTTTTCTTTTAACCGACAAATCAATACTCTCTTCTCTGCCTCTGATGGCAACTTGTTCTTCTCCGCCTCTATCTTATGTTCCTTCCTCAATCTGTTGATCTCTTCTTGTAGTCTGCAAACCTCTGCTTGTAGGTTTTTCAATTTTGCCTCTGATGATAATGCTTTTCTTCGCCATCCTTCAATCTAACAGATTCATAAAAGAAGGATTCTGACATTTGGTAAGTTACTGACATTTCCAAGAATATATATCTTATGTAATTCTATCTTACCGAGGAATGTAGATTTTGTAATTGAGAATCTGAATCAAGTGCGCGATTTTTCCAGAAATCACGACAAGATTGAAGTTCCTCCATTTCTTTTCTCACTTGACCCAACATTTCTTGCATTTGTGACCATTGCTCTGCCTCCGCTCTTACTTCATCCACAATCTTCCTCATTACTGCCTTGCAGTGTGTAGAACAGTCTTTATTTTCCTCCTGTGCTTTAATTACCTGCCAAAAAGTAAAAAGTAAAATTTATCTTAACAACTTTCGTTCGATGAGATAGCTTTCTCACAAATTTACCTTATTATACATGTCTTTGGAGATAGAGCTTGAAGGCAGTGCGAAGAGACTTGATCCATATTCTTTCTCCATCCTTTCCAATAAACCCCCTTTCGATAACGCCTCCATTTTACTACTCAATGTGTCTATCTGCAGCAAAAACATCAAAATCACAACCATGGAAAGAGACAAAGGCCATTACCAATGAACTGTGTCACTCACATTGCCATTACTGTTCCTAAGAACGCTATGATCAGAATGGACCAAGAAGCTAGCTTCTGCCATTTTCTGAATCCCTTTAACGCAAATCTCTTCAGAAACTCCTTCATCGAACTTCTCTAGCTCTCTTCTTAAAACAGAAGCTTGCCTGTCAAAATTATGTCTACAATTTCGAGCTTCCATGTCCTTAACTTTTGGAGACTTTAACTGGTTAAGTTTCTCAACCAGATAGCTTATCTCATCTTCCAAAACTTTGCTCTCTTTTTTCCCCTCCGAGATTCTCTGCTTCCCCTAAATCAAACGAACAACCGTAAGAACAGCTTCAAACTCAAACACTCGCAGTCACAAACACAAAACACTTTACCAAATGATGATTTGACTTACAGAGAGAAGAGTAAGAACAGCAGATCTCAGCGTCCGTTCCATTCGCTTCTTCCTCCTCTCCATCTTCTTCAGAGCAATCTCCTTTTCAATCCTTAACAAATTACACTCTGATCTCAACATCTCCGCTTGAAATCTCCACTTGGCTTCCTCCACTTCATCAACCGCATAAGAAGAAGACCCACCAATCTCTCTCAAGTCTACAACTTTCCCTCTTCTCCTTCCCTCCTCCTCCTCATTCACCATAACAGTTGATGCCCCTCGATCAAACGACCTATCTTGATGAAACAAAACCTCTAGTTTCACTCTCCGATCCTTCTGAGAGGAAGAAGAAGAAGACAACAAGGAAGGTGGTGTCTTCTCCTTTGCGGCATTCCGTCGAACACTGTACCTACGTGGCAGCTGAAGAATCTTCGGCGTCGGAGGGCCCACTTGTGGGTACTGCCATTTTGATTTTCTCATCATCGTCGTCTCGTTTCTTCTCTCCATATTCACCGCCGACTTTCAGGAAAAGCAACTAAAGTCTCTATCTTTTGTCTCTTGTGATGATATAATTGTCAGAAGAAGAAGAAGAAAGACATCGTTTTTAGATTAGGTGAAAGCTCTGTTCTATCTTTGTCGGATTTTGAAAAGAATGGTTTCGTTACCGTTGCAAAATAGAGAGAGAGAGAGAGAGAATCACTCGAAAGCAGAGAAGAGGAGAGACAATCTTGGAGAATTCAAGCGCATCATCAAAGATCGCTCCATTTTCGTAATTTAGAAATTGTGGGTTTTGCTCCAATGTGTATATATAAAGAATATGAAATTAACGATCTTGGGTCTGGTTCTCGAGTAAAGCCTACGGCGAGAGAGAGAGAAACCTCGTGAAGTGGAGCCATTTTCAAATAAAAGCTGTATGTGTGTTGTGGTGTGTCAAAGTTCGTGATGAAACCGCTGATTCCTCATTGGATATTTATTCGTTAGTATCTTTTTACGATATCCATTAATATATATATAGTCACTAGTTGCTGTTTTTGTTTTTTTTTTTTAATTTCTATCGACGACTAAGTGGTTGTTTAGTTCCATCGTCTTTTTAGAGTCTATATTCAAATTTTTATATATACTTTTTTTGTTAAATTCAAATTTGTATTGTAATTGTAATTGTTCGTACTATTTCCTATACACTGCTATTCAAACCATTGGAATTTGTAAGAAATAAAAAAAAAGTATAGAGATCAGCATTTGGTGTACAAATCTCGGTCACGGTTAAAATCTGAAACACGGACCAAACTGTTACTCATCATATCTCTTACTTCATAGAAAACATTTGCATCTTTCTAATTAAAAAGAAAGAAATTGAAAATATGAAGAGAGCGAGAGAGAGAGAGAGGCAAAAAACGAAATTTTTAAAAGACCATCAGAGACAATTAAAATTCTAAGAATCATAGAAATGATTCATATTGTTGCAGTATTTGCTAATCAACTGATCTTCATACTACTAATCAAAAAATCACAAACTTTATAATAAAACGAAGAAGAAAGGAGAGACGAGTTATGATTGCTGACTGCAAAAACTGTTTCTTGTTTATATATATACATCGTGGTCGGCTAATGAGGTGAAGAAAAACTCTAGCTAATATTTATATTGGCCTGTTGTCGATAAATCCCATTATTAATTATAGGCCCATTATATATTTTAAGTGCAATATATTTTTATAGCCCAAAAAAGAAAAGGAAAAATGTTTGCCAGCTACACGACGTATGATCTAATATGGTGAAAAATATCCGATGTATCATAATTGTCACCAACATCACGAAGTATATGTTAATCATGTCCACATATACGAACTATAATTTATTACATCAGAAACTATAAATTAGGATTGAAATGAAAAATAGTTTATGGGGTCAAATCGTAATTAGCATAAATTTATGTTATCTCCACAATAATAATAATAATAATAATAATAATAATATAGAAAATAAATTAAAAATTCTGAAAATCAATAAAAAATACTAAAAATTAGACAAAAACTTTGGAAAATTAAATTAATTTCAAAAAATAAAATAAAATTTTTAAAATTAAAGAAAAATTCAGAAAATATAAAATCAATAAAATATCTTAAAAATTAATTTAAAGTAAGAAAATGCAACTTAAAAAATTCTAAGTTAATGAGAAATTGAAAAATAATTTTATAATTTCTGAATAAAATTTTTAAGAGCTAAATTAAAATTCAACATTTTTTATAAAATTATAAAATCGACAAAATCTTATAAAAGTTACTTTAAATTAAGAAAACTAAATTTAAAATATTCCAAATTAATAAAAAATCTAAAAATAATGAGATATTAAAATTTTGTAACAATAAAATCGATGAACTGCTTGACAGTTTAAATCGATGAAATTTGTTCCCCGGATACGAGGGCCTCGTGGAAACTCCCTAAAAGGAGTTGAACTTTGTTACTTCAAGGTGATTTAAATATACAGTTTTTAATTGGACTTAGGATCCATAACTTGGCTGTTTAAATGTCAGTTTTAAGGCTACACATACGAGTGTTATAGTTTTTAATTATTTATTTGCATAATCAATAAAGAAACAATTGTTTACTTCAATTTGTTTTTCTCTCTAAGTCTTGAGTATTCTTCTAAGTTAACTCGCGCTTATTAACAACAAACTCCCTAAAGCAGTTCATCGATTTTATTCTTATATATTTTTAATATCTCATTATTTTCAGTTTTTGATTAATTTGGAATATTTTAATTTTACTTTTATTACTTTAAAGTAATTTTTATAATATTTTGTTGATTTTATAATTTTATAAAAAATCCAAAATTTTAATTTAGTACCTAAAAATTTTACTTTAGAAATTATAAAATTATTCGATTTCTCATTAATTTAGAATTTTTAAAATTTCATTTCTTACTTTAAATTAATTTCTAATATATTTTATTGATTTTATAAATTTTCTGAATTTTTCTTTAGTTTTAGAATTTTTTATTTTATTTTTTGAAATTTAATTTAATTTTTTAAATTTTTTTGTCTAATTCTTAGTATTTTTATTGATTTCCAGAATTTTTAATCTATTTTCTATATTATTATTATTATTGTGAAGATAATGATAAATTTATGCTAATTACTATTTGGCCCCATAAACTATTATTTAGATCAATTACACCCTAATTTGTAGTTTCTGATGTAATAAATTATAGTTCGTGCATGTGGACATGATTAATATATATTTCGTGATGTTGGTCACATATTATGATACATTGGATGTTTTCCATCATATTAGGTCATACCTCGTGTAGCTGACAAACATTTTTCTAAAATAAAAATATATTTTTGTTGTGTCAAAGAGATTGTGTTTCACCCTCTTTGTATTAATTATACTCGTTTGTTTGTGGTCATGAGTAATTAGGGAGTCAGGAAGAAGATTTTTCTATACTCTTTGTGTTGGGTATTCAAAATCCAAATTGGGTATAATTAAGTTTAAGCTAAATTAAAGGTCTAAATAAAGAGTTAAAGAGTCAAAAAAATTCTAGAAATATGGAGAAAAAGATAAGTGTGGAATCTTCTAGAATTATGAAGAAGAAGAGAGAAAATTATGGTAATAGATAAGGTTTAGAGAGTGTTCTAGAGTTATCTAGTCCTCAAGCTCGCAGTGGGAGGCAAACATTATAGATAAACGGGGTAGAGACGAAACATGTAGACACAACGGAAAACGAGGTCGAGATCAACCTCGAGGACGGTTCGAATCACGTCCAAGAGTTATTTGCTATTATTGTGGCAAAGCGGGTCATAAAAAGTTAGAATGTCGTTTTTTCAAGAAAGAGCAACAGACAAATAACGTAAAGCCAGAATGGTTCAATCTCGCAGAGAGGCATGATGACATGACATTCACCGTCGTGGTAGATGAAGATGT
>OVAN01015829.1:898-11034 GCA_900406275.1 Anastatica hierochuntica
AGTTGGCGCCAAGGACTGTGCTTGGTCCTGGCGCCAGTTGACGCCAAGGATTATGCTCGGTCCTGGCGCCAGTTGACACCAAGGACTGTGCTCGGTCTTGGCACCAGTTGACGCCAAGGACTGTGCTCGATCCTGGCGCCAGTTGACGCCAAGGACTGTGCTCGGTCTTGGGGCCAGTTGGCGCCAAGGACTGTGCTCGGTCCTGGCGCCAGTTGGCGCCAAGGACTGTGCTCAGTCCTGGCGCCAGTTGATGCCAAGGACTAAGCTTGGTCCTGGCGCCAATTGGCGCCAAGAAGAATCCCTGGTCTCGGTTCCAATTGGCGTCAAGATCGGCTTCCAGTTCAGTCGTGAATCGGTTCCAAGACTCATTCGTAGGTTTCGCGTCAATCGGTGTTTAGATAGTTCTCCGTAACAACGCAGTTCTCCGATGCTCTCAGTGGCTTCGAAGGATGTATCGTGTGGCCTTGTGAGAGTCGTCCGAAAGCCATTGACGCTAACTTTAGCATTCAGATGCTTTAGTTTCGAGCGGACGGATAGACTTCTTTGAAAGATCGTCTAGACCCCAATTGGCTCATAATCTAGATGACGGTAAGTCAAGACGACAACAAGTCTAGATGTCGATAAGTCTAGACGACAGTAAGTCTAGAAGACGTTAAGTCTAGACGGTGGTGAGTCTAGACGTTGGTCGTGTTTCCGAGTAAGTCCGATTAGAGATGAGATCTTGGACGTTGATTTCGACATGACCATTTTTGACACCAACATGAGACCCAGTAAGCAAGGTTAAGCTTGTTTTTGCTTTCTGCTCAGTGTTCTGCTTTCCAGTTAGCCACTCTCTGTTAAGCAGAATAAGCCTTTTGTCTCTTGCTTTCTTTCGGTTATTTTCCCTTTTTCAAACAAAGTTTCTTTCTCTCTTTTTTGAGCTTTTTGCTTTTGCTTTGGAAGGGTACGTTGTTTACGTTACTCCTTTATTGAGAAGTAATCATTCAACTTATTTGCCCCTTGCTCTTTGCTTTGGAAGGGTACGTTGTTTATGTTACTCCTTTATTGAGGAATTATCATTCAATTTATTTGCCCCTTGCTTTTTTAACTTAATTTTCTCGTGAGAAAGCAGTTGTTTTTTTGATGGGTATCCGTCCATAGACGTATCATGATTACATAAAAAGATGTAGAAACATTGAATATTCAAAACAGAAAACATATTTTGGGTTTGGTCATCCGGGTCAGGGGCGTTGTTCTGGAAGAAGTAAGAATTTAGGTGTAACGCATTCTAGCTATTTGGTTGTACTTTTCCGTACCTGTCTTATAACATGTATGCCCCTACTACTTTGACTTCCACGATTTGGTATGGTCCTTCCCAACCAGGCGCCAACTCTCCCGCGGCCTTGTCCCTGGTATTCTCAAAGACTCAACGCAGCACCCATTCTCCTTGTTGGAACGTCTGGGTCCGTACCTTCTTGTTATAGCTGCGGGCTACTTCTTGTTGGTACTTCGTATTTCGGGTTCTTGCAGCTTCCCTTTTTCGTCAAGGAGATCAAGGGACAGAGCCACTAGCTCTTCATCTTGTCATGGGGTTAGAAGCTCTAGCCTGGCTGTAGGGACACTGACTTCGGCTGGGGACACTGCCTCTGTTCCGTAGACCAGGGAGAAAGGTGTTTTGCCTATGGAAGTCTTAATGCTGGTTCGGCATGCCCATAGGATAGCTGGGAGCTCTTCGACCCAGTTGCCTTTGGCGTCGTCCAACCTCTTTTTAAGAAGGTTGTCTATCGTTTTGTTGGTGGATTTGGCTTGCCCTTTGGATTGCGGATGTCTTGGGGTTGTGAAACTCAGCTTTATGCCCAATCTTCGCAAAATTCTTGAAGTTTTTGCTTGTGAATTGTGGACCATTGTCTGTAACTATCTCTTGGGGCGTTTCGAATCGTGTTACCACATTCTTCCAGAGAAACCTCTTGATTTGGCCATCCGTAATCTTTCTTAAGACTTCTGCCTCCACCCACTTGGAGAAGTAGTCCGTGACTACCATAAGGTAATCTAGCTGCCCGGGAGCTGTCGCAAATTTTCCCACGATGTCCATTCCCCACTTCATTAATGGCCAAGGAGAGCTTATGGCCTTGAGGCTTTCCGAGGGCTGCTTGGACACTTGGGCATGCCTTTGGCATTTATCATAGTGCTTGGCCATCTGAAGGGCGTCTTTGGCCATTGTAGGCCAGTAGTAGCCTGCCCTCTTGGCTCTTAGCACCAAGCTTCTTCCACAAGAGTGGGATCCACATTCGCCCTCATGAGCTCCTTGAGAACTAGGTTTGCGTCTTCCGGCTTTATGCACATGAGGTATGGACCCGAGAAGGATCTTCAATAGAGTTTTCCGTCGATCAGGCAGTAGTGGGATGCTTGCCTTTTGATCTTTCGACATTCACTCCTCAAGTTGGGCAGGACATCATCTCTCAGGAAGGACATAATGGGCGTCATCCAGGTTTCTGCTTCTTCTATGTTAGAGACCTGGGGCCCTTCGGCATCTTCGTCAGTAGCCGACCGTTGAAGAACCAGTAAGGGTACGCTAGTTGCCTCCGTTGTTTTTAGGGCTGAGGCCAGGTTGGTCAGGGCGTCTGCTTGCGAGTTTTATTCCCTTGGGATCTACGTGAGTTTGTATGCTTTGAACGAATCGACGAGCCTCTTGGCTATGGCCACGTACTTTGTCATGCTAGCGACTTTTCCCTTGTAATCGCCTTGCGTCTGGCTTACAATTAGTTGGGAATCACTGTAAACTTGTAGGTTTTCTATTCCCAAGTCTTTTGCCAGCCTGAGTCCCGCAATTAAGGCTTAATACTCACTTTCATCGTTGGTAGCTTTGAAGTTGCATCTTACTGCTCTCGATACAACTTCTCCTCTTGGTGAGATTAGCACAAGGCCTATGCCCGCCCCTCGTATATTGTTGGATTCGTCCACATAGAGTTCCCACTCTTCTTCGACTTTGTTTTCTTGTTGGATCCTGACCTCTTCTTCTGCCCCTGGTATCATCGGCAGGGAGAATTCTGCTATAAAGTCAGCCAAGACCTGTGATTTGATTGTTTTTGCAGGGCGGAAGATCAGATCGTACTCGCCAAGTTCCACTGCCCACTTGGCTAGTCTTCCGGATACTTCTGGCTTATGGAGTATGGATTTGATAGGGAAGGACTTGACGACTATCAATGGATGAGCCTGGAAGTAGGGGCGTAGATTCCTGGCCGAGACGACCAAGGCGAGAGCCAGTTTATCCATGTGGCTATAGAAGGTCTCAGTGTCCAGAAGAGATTTACTCACGTAATACACCGGACGTTGCTTGCTTTCTTCTTCTCTGACCAGGACGGCACTTACGGCGTGCTCTGAGATGGCCAGGTACAGGAGCAGAGGCTCTCCGTCTTGGGTTTGGAGAGAAGAGGTGGCGTTGTGAGATATTCCTTGAGTCTGACTAGGGCGTCTTCGGCCTCTTGGTTCCATTCAAATTTCCCTGTGAACTTAAGGGCTTCAAAGAATGCATGCGACTTGTTGGACAGCCTGGATATGAATCTACTCAAGGCCGCCATTCTTCTAGTGAGGTTTTGGACGTCTCGTGGAGTCTTAGGCAAAGGGATCGCCTGGATCGCCCTTATTTGCTCAGGGTTCGCCTCAATGCCCCTGTATGTGGGTATGTACCCAAAAAATGTTCCGGAGCTTACTCCGAATGAGCACTTAGAGGGGTTGAGCTTCATGTTATACTTCCTCAAGGTAGAGAAGGCTTGCTGCATGTGGGCTATGTGGTCTTCCGCGTCTAAGGACCTGACCAGCATGTCGTCCATATAGACTTCCATGGTCTGGCCGATTTGGTCTGCGAAAATCATGTTGACTAGCCTCTAATAAGTGGATCATGCATCCTTCAACCCAAAAGGCATTACCTTGTAGAAATAGATTCCACGAGAAGTCATGAAGGATGTCTTTTCCTGGTCGTCCGGATGCATAAGTATTTGATTGTACCCGGAAAAGGCATCCATGAAGCTCAATAGCTGGTGTCCAGCTGTGGCATCGACCAACTTATCTATGTGAGGCAGTGGAAAAGTGTCCTTGGGGAAGATTTTTTTGATTTGTGAAGTTTATGCAGACCCGCCATTTGCCGTTTTTCTTTCGGACCACGATGACGTTCGCTAGCCAAACCGGGTAATGGACCACTCTAATGAACCCAGCCGCCAGGAGGTTCTTGACTTCATCGTTGATTATTTGGTCTCGTTAAGGCGCGAACTTCTTCCTTTTTTGCTTGACTGTCGGGTATGAGGGATCCACCTGCAGCTTGTGGACTACGACTTTTGGGTCGATTCCTAGCATATCCACGTGGGACTAGGCGAAGCAGTCTGCGTTAGATCTGAGAAAGTCTATCAGCCTTTGGCGTATGCCTTCCTGTAACCTTGCCCCTATTCTGAGGTTTCTACCCTATTCTTCGGGTACCAAAGGGATGTCGTCCAGCTGTTCCACTTACGGCGTCTGTAATTGTTATAATGGAGCCGTCTTTCCCTTCAAGGTGGTCTGGTAGCATGATAGAGCGTTTTCTTGCTCACCCTTAATCTCTTTGATTCCCCATGGCATTGCTCTCATCTCGTGTATCCAGGGTCTGCCCAAGATGTTGTTGTAGGCGGAGGGACAGTTTATGAACGACAACTTAGTGGATAAGTTGATTTCTCCAACGTACACCGGAAGTGTTATTTTTCCAATGGTCTGCTTGACTTCCCCACTGAAACCCACTAGCGGCGTGGTCTTCTTGATCAAAGCTTCCTAGGTAAGACTCAGGTCCGTGTATGCTCCCTGGAAAAGTACGTTCATAGAGATCCCATTGTCGATGAGTACTCTCTTCACCAAACAATTCGCCACTGATAAGGAGACAACTAATGCGTCATGATGCGGTGTCAGGATCCCGTCTTGTCCTTCAGCCGTGAAACTTATGACTTCCTGGCTAAGATTTTGGCGCTTGACTTCCGGGGTGCTATGATTGTTTTTAGCGAGCCTTGTACTTTTCTTGGAAGTGACGTGTGTGATGCCACTTATCTTTAAACCCCCAGATATGACATTGATCACCCTATCGTGCCTTAGGGAATCAGGTGCTTGACGGCCGACTGGGACTCCTTCTTCCTTGTTACCCAACATCTCCATAGCCTTGTTGGAAAGGAATTCTTGTATGTATCCCTTCTTAAGCAGCTCGTTGACTTCTATTCTTAAGGATATACAATCCTATGTTCTGTGATCTTGGTCATTGTGGAAGTCGCACCATTTGTTTGGATTTCGGCGGTTGTCAGGTGATCTTATCTTCAAGGGCCATTTGACTTGGCCTCCCATCTCTTTCAAGACACCTAACAGCTCCGCACTCGATATTGACATGTTGGATACATCCGGCCAGGTATGGATCGGCGCGAATCTATTGAAGTTTGGCTTTCCCAGAGGTTTGTGCCCTTTGGCTTCCTTTTGTCCATCGTCTCTGGTAGGTCTTTGGTAGGGCTTGTCATCCCTGGCCGCCTTCTCGGTCCTCATGACCTGAGATTCTTGCCTAGCAAGAAGATCTTCTTCCCACTTGATTTGCGCCTAGGCCCTGGAGAGCACATCCTCTATTGTTCTGCATTGATACTTGGTGAGCTCCTTGTATAGGTCACCATCAGGCAGGATACCCCTCTCGAAGGCAGAAATCGCGGTAGCAAAACTGCAGTTCGGGATGGTAACTTTCTTATTGTTGAAGCGGTGAAGGTAGCTCCTGAGCGGCTCTGCCTTACGCTGCCTGATTTCATAAAGGTCATCAGAGGACTTGGGAGTCACTCTACTGCTGGCAAATTGCTCCACAAAATGATCTGTCAGATGAGTAAAGGACCTTATAGTTCCGGTTGGAATTGATATGAACCATGGCAAGGCGGCCCTTGTCTGGCTAGATCCGAACCTCTTGCACATGGTGGCTTCCATATGCTCCTTCTGGATTGCCACAGTAAGCATCTTCTGCTTGTACTATGCAATGTGATTTTCCGGGTCAAAATGGCCTGGCAAATGGGAAGGTAAACTTCTTGGGCATATCGGTGAGGGCGATCTCCTCTGAGAAGGAAGTGTCCACATAGGAGCTCAGGGAAATTTTCCTCAAGGGAGGTGAGAAACCCGGAATTCGCTGAATCACCGACTGCAGCGCCTCAAAATTGCTGGAAAACATCTACTCCTGTCGTCTGGCTTCATCAGAGAGTGGGGCGAGGCCTGCGGCTTGTGGATCTTCTGTATCCATCAGGTCTTCTTGCCCTTGAGCAAGGTTTCGGTCATCTTGGGTCCCCGCTGTTGCTGGGTTTTCTCCCTCTCCTAGGTTATTGGTACGAGGAGTTTCCAGAGTTGGCATCCTGGGTACCTGGACCTTGAACCTGTGATTTGTGGCTTGATTCGTCGTCAGAGCCGAGTTTGCCTCACTGAGGGTCTGGTTCTCCAGCTCCAGCTGCTATAGGCACTGCGTGTTCTCTTGGAGCATTTTGGCATGAGCCTCCATCTACTTCCTCAAGGTCTAATGCTCTGCAGCTGCTACGTCAGATCTAGTTAGAGTCTGATCTGTTCGAAGCTACTCCATCTCTCTTAGCCTCT
The DNA here is from genome assembly GCA_900406275.1 of Anastatica hierochuntica. Lineage (NCBI taxonomy): Eukaryota > Viridiplantae > Streptophyta > Magnoliopsida > Brassicales > Brassicaceae > Anastatica > Anastatica hierochuntica. The sequence continues at coordinate 7,493 of OVAN01015829.1, forward strand.
TTTGCAAAGTCTCTAGTTGAGATCGCATCTCATTGTAGGTGAGCTCTGCTCATGCTGGTGTGATGTTTGCTGATTCATGATTGTCTCCAACCATCGTCATGTAGTTGTTCTTTGAGAGCTCCCCTCCTTTTAGCGCCAACTGTTATGGGTGATTTTGGTCGTTCTTTGTCCCACGACGGAATCTGGAGGTCAATGAATGTTTTGCAAAGGGTTTTGAATGGTAAAGAATATCTTGTTTATTGATTTGTGGCTTAGGGTTTTTCGTGCGTGTAGGTTTTTCCTTTAAACCTGGTATTTATACATGAGTTTCATGATTATCCCACCAAGAATTGGATATATCATGATTATCTGTAGAATATATGCATATTTATATAAAATACATGTCATTATCTACTAGTTGAAATTGCGAAAATAAAGGAGAGGCGGTGGTCGGCTGGCTTCCGGCTTCTGGCTTCCAGCTATGCTTGGTCGTCTGACTTCCGTCTTCCGGCTATAGGACGTCGTCTGGCTTCCTACTTTTGGGCATTCCCCTGCCTTGAGGTCTTAGTGTTGTACTCCATCTAAGTCTGGGGAATTCCCATGACCTAAATTACTCCCAACGGTGTCCCCACAGCCAGGTCAGAACTTCTAACCCCAAGACAAAATGATAAGTTGATGGCTTTGTCCCTAGATCTCCTTGACGAAAAAAGGGAAGTCGCGAGAATCCGAAATTGGAAGTACCAACAAGAAGTAGCCCGCAACTACAACAAGAAGGTACGAATCCGGACGTTTCAACAAGGAGAATGGGTGTTGGCCGAGTCTTTGAGAATACCAGGGACAAGGCCGCGGGAAAGTTGGCGCCAGGCTGGGAAGGACCATACCAAATCGTGGAAGTCAAAGGAGCAGGGGCATACAAGTTACAAGACAGGTACAAAAAAGTACAGCCAAATAGCTGGAATGCGTTACACCTAAAGTCTTACTTCTTCTAGAGCAACACCCCTGACCCGGACGACCATACCCCAGATACGTTTTCTGTTTTGGATTTTTAATTTTTTACATCTTTTTGTGTATCATAATACGTCTAAGGACGAATATCCATCAACATAGCAACTGCTTTCTCACGAGAAAAATCAGTTAAAAAGCAAGGGGCAAATAAGTGTAATGATTATTCCTCAATAAAGGAGCAACATAAACAATGTACCCTTCCAAAGCAAAGAGTAAGGGACAAATAAGTTGTTTGACTACTCCTCAATGGAGGAGTAACATAAACAGCGTACCCTTCCAAAGCAAAAGCAAAAATCTCAAAAAAAAGAGAAAGAAAATCTGCTTGAACAAGGGAAAATGCCCGAAAGAAAGTAAGAGACAAAAGGCTTATCCTGCTTAACAGAAAGTGGCTAACCATAAAGCAGAGTGCTGAGCAGAAAGCAAAAACAAGCTTAATCTTGCTTACCAGGCTGCAGTAAATGCAAAAGCTATGCGGTTTGAGCACAGGAGCATCACCAATAACTACTTACCCCGACGTGGGATGTAGAAGAAAAATCTGGCACTTGGACCCCTTTCTGGGGGAGGTTCATACCAGCAAAACCAATATGACTGAGAGTGGCTTCACTGCAAGAAACAGAGTTCAGCAAAGCAAAATCAGCTATTTCCGGATAGCTGAGTGCTAAAAAGACAGAAGATATCTCCGGGTATCAAAAGGCCAAAAATCCAAGCTAGTGGTTACCTCCTGGTAACAGAATGCCAAAAAGCCAGAAGATACCTCCAGGTATCAAAATGCCAAAAAACCCAAGCTAGTGGTTACCTCCGGGTAACAGAATGCCAAAAAGCCAGAAGATACCTCCGGGTATCAAAAGGCCAAAAAAAAACCAGGCTAGTGGTTACCTCCGGGTAACAGAATGCCAAAAAGCCAAGAAGATACCTACGGGTATCAAAAGGCAAAAAAATGCAAGCTAGTGGTTACCTCCGGGTAACAGAATGTTAACAAGCCAAAAGATACCTCCGAGTATCAAGAAGCTAGAAACGCGTCTTAGGAACCTAAAAATTGTCTAAGGACAAGAAGTAGAGCTCCCTCAAAAAAATAGTGATAATTAGATTATCCCAACTTGGAACTCAAGAACTCTCTTAAAACACAGCTAAGACTAGAGGCCAATACGCCATAAGTCAAATAGCTGGAATATCGACAAAGGCTAGAGGTTCAAAACCAGAAGCCAGCGAATCAAGGCACAAAGGCTATAAGCTCAAAGCTAGAAGCCAGCCGCCAAAGGCAAACAGGCTAAAAGCCCAAAGCTAGAAGCCAGCCGACCGAGGCAAAGAGGCTAAAAGCTTATAGCTAGAAGTCAGCCGGTTAACGAAAAGGCCAGAGGCTAATAGCCAAGAGCCAGCCGGCCAAAGTGCTAATTATAAGAAGCCCACCTAGGCATCATCTTTGAATCTTAGTCAAAAGCTTGCAAAGGCAAAAAGACAACAGAGAGCTAAAAGAAATATTCATAAAAAGCCACAAAAGGGCCGGAAGATAAGTTCTAAAGCCTCGAAGGGCAAAAAGGAAACAAGGCCAAGAAGGCCAACCATGAGTCAAGGCCACTAAGGCCATAAAAGTCATTACAAAACCCACAAGGGGCAACAGTAAGCCCACACAGGGACACACCATCAACAATAAAAAATAAAATGCCAAAACGGGAGAGCAACTTGCTACTTGATTTTAGGTCTGGAGGCTAGGCAACTCGAGAATCAGGAGAAGCAGACTTCTCACCATTTGTCTCAGAGGCAGCTAGAGGAGTAGGAGCCAAGGCAGGAGGAATCTCTGGTTCATCTTCAAAGGTGGGAGCTTCGAGGCCATTCTCCTCTGCCTTCGCAATCGCCACCAGCTTNCGCCTCACCCTTGAGGTAGTCCCGAACCATTTCCCAGCGCCCCATGATCCTGGCACCATTGACGACCATAGACATCTCATCCATAAAGGTGGCCACTCGGGCGTCCAGGTTGCTCAGCTCCTCTTCCAGTTTCGCCTTCTCTTCAGTCAAGTTGAGGACCTTCTCTGCCGCCTTCTCCTTCTCTGACTCCAGCCCCCGGAGCAGACCCTTCAAGAAGGTTAGCCAAAATAAAAGGAGACAGTCATGTAGTAGCCAGATCTCAAAGGCAGGCCAAGTACCTTGATAAGCTCCTTTTGGACCTGGTCGAAGATGCCCAAATCACCAGAGCTAGGGGGTCAGAAGGGAGAGCAGGGAAGACAGATCCCTACAAGTGCTCCAAGGCGCCATCAAGATCGACGACAGAGGAGGAAGGCTGCTTGGCTAGAAGACCTCTCTGCTTCTTGCTAGAGGCGGTAGCCTTCTGGCCCGCTTTTCTCTTGGACCTAGTCGAAGAAGATTCGGAGATCTCCACCACCTCCGGAGCCTTGCTCATAGACGCCAATTTTGCCTTTCTTGTCGCCTGAGCCCTCTTAAAGTCCTCCAGCGCCTTAGACCCGGATCCTGACATGTTTCCTGCAAGGTGACAAAAGATCAATCAAGAAACTAGTAGGAAGTAAATAAACAAAGGAAGAAGGAAGCAAGGAGCCAACCTCTCA
>OVAN01015830.1:0-11033 GCA_900406275.1 Anastatica hierochuntica
TATATATATATATATATATAATCATGATAAATCTTCTGTTAGAACTTAAAGTAACATGTAAAGCGAAATATGTAAATATATTTTAGTAATAGGTCATGAAAAATTTAAACATTTTTTTATAGAAGCTAAAACTATATTTGTGGCTTTAATCCACAAGATAAATATTCTATCCACGCAAAAAATCAAACATACCACACCAGTTTTGGTTAAAACTATTTTAATGTATTCAAGAATAAGTACATGAAATTTTAATGAATTTGAACGAAATTGTATTAAGAAGTAATACATATGGAACTCTTTAACCATTTGAATTAATTTTGTGCTCTTTTTTTAAAAAAATTCGGCAAGTCGAACTCTCAATGGAATTGTAGAAGTCATTTGAGAATTTTAAAGTTAAGAGTTATGCCAAACCACAATCAATAATCGAATTGCAGTGCACATGTGATAAAATACTCGTCATTTTATTTCTACTTTAATTAAGTTAGAAAGGCTATTAGGTATATACTATATATCAGCCAATATAATGTTTGTTGCATGTTACATGCATACGACTAACTATGCATAAAGACATCTTGACAGTTTGTATGATCAATTGGTTCATCATTATTTTACTTCATTAATAGTCCTTCACATGAACAGTTCATCTAAAGAATGTAACTTAGTTGCCACTTTTCGATTTGTAATTAAAAATACATACACCAATCTCAATCCTCGCCTATAAAAACTCTAACACTCTCCATATCCTTCATACAACACATCAAAATATTGATAAAGAGAGAGTTTTTAGGGTTTTCTTGCAACTTCATAAAAATTTTACTTCTTCATCAATGTATATTTCTAAGATTGCTCTTCTCCTCATATTCAATGTCATTTTCTTCACTTTGGTCAGCTCAACTTCGGTCTCTTGCCCACCACCACCGTCTAAAAGCCACCACAAAAATCCCTCACTCTCGTCTCCTTACCGCAAACACACTTGCGAAAAAAATCTTAGACTCAAGGTGTGTGCTAATGTGTTGAATTCGGTTAAGGTTTCTCTGCCACCAACATCCGACTGTTGTGCTCTTATCAAAGGTCTTGTTGATCTCGACGCCGCGGTCTGTCTTTGCACCGCTTTGAAGGCTAATCTCCTTGGTATTAACCTTAATGTTCCCGTCTCCTTGAGTCTCATCCTGAACAAGTGTGGCAAGAAAGTTCCATCTGGTTTCCAATGTGCTTAGAGATAGCACATTTTAACTCGGGATTCTAAAACTTTTTTGTTCTAAATTATTACCTATTTTGAATCTTGCTTTAAAATTTCTGTTTGATTTCATAGTAATATCTATTGTTGTTACTTGTTGCATGCATGTTTTATCAATAAAAGAAGGTGTTTTCGTTCAAAAAATAACATCATATTCTTTGATTTAAATTATTTTCCTTCCAACTGCAAACATGTTCTTTATTATTCTTTAACTAATATAATGGATGCTTATAATTTTGTAAAATGTAATATGCGCCGATACAATACCACGTGCATGTGGGAATGTTTGTTAATTAATTACTTATTGGTTGTGACTTCATCACGGTATTATCTCTTACGGTCGCCAAATATTAACAATTTAAAATATGTAATTTTATGAGCAACTACTAATCATTATATGTGACTCAACCAACAAAATTAGGGATGGGCATATAAGTACTCGTATCGGATTCGATTCGGATATTTCGGGTTTCGGATATTTCAATTTTAGGTCGGAGTTTCGTTATGTTAGTTTTTGAATTCGGTTTGTTTAGGATTCATGTATTTTAGATGTTTATCTTAGAAACCAAAAATAACCGATATTTTTCGGGTATTTTCGGTTCTAGTAGGTTGGTTACTTTAAATATCTGAAGTACCTGAAAATACCTGAAAAATATCAAAGTATACAAAGTACTCGAAAACATAAAAATACTAAAATAAAATGCTAAAAATATCCAAAATATCATAATTACTCGAAATATCCGAAATACTTTAATATATAAAAAATTTGAAAAAAAAATTATTATTTGAGTATTTATATTATATATATATATAATATTTTGGATTTATTTTTCGGATATTTCGAATACTAATACGGTTCTTGTTTTAGTTATGTTCGGTTCCGGTTTATTCGGGTATCAAGGTTAAGATCGGTTCGGATTTTCAAAAGTATGGGTTCAGGTTGAGATCTGCTTTTTTGCTTCGGGTTCAGAACAGAAAATATTAAATTCTCATGACAACTATTACGCTTCACTAAAGTAGTACTTTCTACGTTCCATTATATAAGTCTTTTGAGATAAAATTGTGAAATTTAAGAATCTTGTCTTTCTGTATTAAAAATATTATTTGTCTCTAAATAAAAATAATTAAACCGAAAAATTAAAGTCTTTTAAATTACTATTGTAATAAATACATTAAAGATTTATATAGATATTTTAACAAGACTTATAAAATATTACATGAAAAAAATTTAAAAAGACTAATAAATCGAACGGCGAGAATGTTATTATATGGTCTTCCCATTTCGATATCTATATAAAATCATTAAATTAATCAATATATTAAGTACGGTAAGCAAAGAAAAGAAAGTTGCACATAATTGTGAATAAGTTAAAAAAATTTCAAAGTAGAAATTCAATAGCCGAAGTAGCTACACTTCTTTTTTAAACCAAAAACCAATCAAATTGATTTTCCAGTTCAGAAAATAGTCATTGTAAATAAATGGTTCGCTCGATTTTTACGTCTTAATTATCCTTTTGACACTGCACCAAAAGAGCAAAAAAAACATAAATTTAATTACCATTTTACCCTTAATATAGATCAATTTTCCTATGACTAGGAAGTTTTTAACAAGCAAAGAGGTTCACGGGTAATTCGGTCACCAATGATATCACCAAATTGCATGGATCTCTTCCTCCACCTAATGGCAAAACCTGCAATAAAGAAAAGATAGTGAGCGATTTTACAAAACATTAAACAAGCCTGTCAAGCAGTCAAAGCACATAGATTAAGACACATAACAAATTTGCAATCCTTGGATCACACGGTGAACTAGGATGAAGTCAAGTGACACACGAATGGTAAAAGATAAGGATGAATCCTGTGTATAAGTTTCGATGGATTATGAACGTTCTCTGTAACGGTTTAAAGCAATAAATCAAAGTTTCAAAGTTTTCTTCAGTTTCTTTGATGGTATCGGAACCAAGGGGCTTGAAACTTATACGCTTCCCTCACTAAATATCTCAAATTTTGTCACCATTTGAATCAGTGAAAAGAATTACATACTATGGAAATGGCAATTTGAGTCTTTTCTCTCTCGACAAGGATTGCTCAACTTTGTTAGTGGGTCTCTTCCTCAGCCACCGGTGGTTCTGCAAGTACCCGAAATCAATGGAACCTCCACGTCTCTGCCGAATCGTGATCTGCAAACTTTGAACAAAATCGACTAAGTGATGAGATCTGTGCTACTTGATCCTCTCCCTGAAGATATTCTAAGTGAGCTCATATGAGCAACTACATCACATGAGGTATGGATTACTCTTGTCAACTACTTCAATAGAGTCTCCTCATCTAGACTTTTCGAGCTTCAAAGAATGTTACAGTGTCACAAAAAAAAAAGAGAGAGAAGAGTATGGTTGAGTACTTGAAAGAAATCAAAGGAGTCTGTGAGCAACTTGCATCTATAGATAATCCGGTTGATGAAAGTATGAAGATTTATACTGCGTTACATGGGTTGAACAAAGAATATGAGCCCTAAAAATAATCATAAAGGAGACATTGACATCTATCCAACTCCAAGTTTTGACATTGTTATTAACAGGCTCATAAGATTCGATGTGAGGCTTCAAGGTTATTGCTGTAAGGGCTCTGTGTCGCCGCACCTAGACTTCAATATCTCTTAAACCTCTGTTTTCAATCACTATCAAAACCAAAACAGAGGAAAATCGTCTAACAGGTATGAATACAGAGGAATAGGGAACCAAACTAGAGGCTTCACCACCAAAGGAAGGGGGTTTCACCAACAAATTTTCTCATCTTCAAGCAAATCTTCAAGCAACTCTCTTTTTTCTATTTCGAAAATAACCAGAGATTATTCATGCATGTTTGAATTTGACTGTGATGTTGTGCTTATAACTGATAAGGGAACCAAGAGGCTACCCACTCTGGGCAACAACCTTAGTAGATTATATATGCTAGAGAATCACCTTATCAAGTGTCTTATGCATCAAAAAATTAGGATGCTAGCTACAAAGTATGGCAGAGAAGACTAGCTCAAGCCAATTATTAGTTTCTCCAGGGTATGTCAACGAATAAAGCCATCTCTATAAATAAGAGCCCCCAACCTATATGTGATGCTAGTTGTTTTGGGAAGAGCTCAAGACTTCCATTTTCTGCTTCTGCATTTATGCAACTAGCATCTTAGAAAGACTACAGACACTGCATTGCAAATTATGGGGTCCATATCCCATATTCTTTAAGAAATGATTCTTCTACTATGTAGTTTTTATAAACAAGTATTCATGGTGTTCGTCGCTATATTCATTGAAGTTAAAATGTGATGGGGTGGAGTTTTTACAAGATCTAAGTTCATCCAACATTTACAACAATGAAGTAATTAAACAAATTGTGTCTTTTCTTCACACCCCACAATAAAATGGGTTAGTGGAAATGAAACATTGGTACATTGTTGAGTTGGGTTTGTCAATGATTTTTCAGAGCAAAGTACCACACGAATACTGCCTCTAAGCGTTTTTCACCATCAACTTCATCATCAAACCACTGCCATCATCCATACAAAAATTCATTAGTTCGTTTGAGTATCTCCACGGATATGCACTATAATATACGTTATTAAGAGCCTTAAAATATGCGTGTTATCCCACTTTAAGAGATTACGCCAAGAACAAAATTGATCCAAGATAATTGAGGTGTGTCTTCTTGAAGTGTAAAGAAAAGTATTAAGACTATAAATCTTTGCTCCTGACAACCGGAAGAGTTTATATCAGCTGTCATGTCTTCTTTGACGAGGACAACTTTTTGTTTCAAGATATTTATGCTCTTCTACAAATAAAACCAACAACTCCATTGCTTCAAGCTTAGCATAAGAGCTTTATAGATCTTACAAATGCAGTTGATCTAAAAGTTTCAGAGACAAAACAATTGACGTTATGTCCCAGCTCAAACTGGAATTACTCATCCACCATTTTTAGACCTCTTGAACTGCCAAACACTATGGTTCAGTCAAGTATAGAACTCACGTCATTCGATACTTCAACTTTCCTTGAACAATCTTTGGCACAAGCTTTAGTTAATAGAGGCAACAATGAGATTTATGTGTGTAGAACAAGCTTAAAACATGAACCTATTAGCAACAACTTCCCCTTCCTCCACAACATGAGACAAAACTCCATCAAACTCCCCTCAACCTGCCTCATGTTTACCAAGCCTCAACCACAAAACCAAACTTCAATAACCTGGACAAAAAATGGGAACAAGAGCGAAATCATGCATATCCAAACCAAACCCAAGGTATGTATTACTGATTCAAGAACTCTCTTGTCTTGAACCTCAATTTGTATATGTATTTTTAAAAGATGAAAGGTGGAACAGATCAATAGCAGCAGAAGTAGACAACTGTCACGAGGCACATACATGGTCTCTTGTGCCTTATGTGTCGGGGATGCATGTCTTCGGAAACAAATGGATCTTCAGGACAAAACTAAACGCAGACAAAATACTAGACAAGCTCAGAGCATGGCTTGTAGTTAAAAGATATGACCAAGCCGAAGGCGTTGACTATTGGAAAACATTTAGTCTTGTGGTATGTATAGCTACCGTAAGACTTGTGTTCCATGTTGCTACGGTAATGCATAGAACGGACATATACCTAGTTACTGCAATTATTAAAGTCAAGACAAAAATAGAAAACTAAAATTAATGCTTAAATTTTTCAAAAATGAATAGAGATGTTCAGAAATAGAAGGAGAAAATAATCAATGTGAAAGAACTTTAAGTTATACTATTAGGTGCCGTTTTAGTGGCACTTACTGTTATTGTAAACAAGGTTATAACAATAATATATCGTAAAGTTACACTCTTTACTTTTATCAAAAAGACGGCTCCGCCCTTTACTAAGATGTTTAGTGAAAAGAGACCGTTGGAAAATTACTTATAAAAGAATCTTTAGTCCATCTGAATCCCCATTTTTATAAATCTCATGTAAGAATATGTGTCCAAATGTTTTTTTTTGTTATCTTATAATAGCTAACTAAAGTTTAACCCGTACGGATGTGCGGATATTTTTACATTTTAAAAATAATAACTTTAATATTATCATAAACATTTTAAATTGTCTCGTATTACATTAATAATATAAAGTGATTTGTTTTATACATTTTATTTTTATTATTTTATTAAGTTTTTGAATTAGGTACAATAAATTCATAATCCGAAACAATCAAACAGAGAATCTTCTTCAAAATATTTTTTTTGAAAAAAATATAGCTGTAGATATAAAAATTTAACATATGTTAATAATTTTACTTTTTGAGTAATATTACATGGTTTGCAAATTTAAACCCATTTTAATGATGAATGATAATTTATTTAAATAAAGTTTAAAAAATAAAATAGGATAATTTACGTATTTAATATAATTTTCATATTTAATTCATAGAATAATTCTATTTAATATTTTTTCACCAATAAATCTTTAATATAATATAGACTATAATAATGAAATTTATATTCGCTTAGAATTTCTAATTTAATAATAATAAAATTTTTAATTAACATTAATTTATACTATTATTATATTGCTAATTACAAAATTAATTAATGCATTATTTAATAAAATTTTTAAAATTTTTAATGAGATTTTGTTAGATTTTTTTTGCAACATATTTTGATATAACTAATAATAAAATTTAGAATTTTAGTTAAATTTTATTTATTATTAATTAATATCTTTGTTGATTTCTAAGATTTTTTAAAAATATTGTATATTTAATTGATGATTATAAATAAACAAATATGTCATGTGTAATTAACTAAATGTTTATATTATGAGTTGTCAATAGTAGATAAGAACAGTGCCACTATTTTAGTAGAATAGATATCAATCATGAAACGGAAGATTATCAAGCAGCTTGAAACTCCTACGGTTTAAAATGAAAAAGTATTGACGATGGACAAATATTTATAATAGAATCAGTACATGAAATTTTAATGAATTTGAAAGAAATTATATTAAGAAGTAATACATATGGAACTTTTTAACCATTTGAATTAATTTTGTGCTCTTTTTTTTAAATTTCGGCAAGTCGAACTCTCAATTGAATTGTAGAAGTCATCTGAGAATTTTAAAGTTCAGAGTTATGCTATACCACAATCAATAATCGAATTGGAGTGCAGATTTGATAAAATACTTGTCATTTTATATCTACTTTAATTAAGTTAGAAAGGCTATTAGGCATATATTATATATCAGCCAATATATTGTTTGTTGCATGTTACATGCATACGACTAACTATGCATAAAGACATCTTGACAGTTTTTATGATCAATTGGTTCATCATTATTTTACTTCATTAATAGTCCTTCACATAAGCAGTTCATCTAAAGAATGTAATTTAGTTGCCACTCGTCGATTCGTAATTAAAAATACATACACCAATCTCAATCCTCGCCTATAAAAACCCTAACACTCTCCATAACACATCATAATATTGATAAATAGAGAGTTATAGGGTTTTCTTGTAACTTCATAAAAGTTTTACTTCTTCATCAATGGATAATTCTAAGATTGCTCTTCTCCTCATATTCAATGTCATTTTCTTCACTTTGGTCAGCTAAACTTCGGTCCCTTGCCCACCACCACCGTCTAAAAGCCACCACAAAAAGCCTCCACCCTCGTCTCCTTACCGCAAACACACTTGCGAAAACAATCTGAGACTCAAGGTGTGTGCTAATGTGTTGAATTTGGTTAAGGTTTCTCTGCCACCAACATCCGACTGTTGTGCTCTTATCAAACGTTTAGTTGATCTCGACGCCACGGTCTGTCTTTGCACCGCCCTGAAGGCTAATTTCCTTGGTATTAACCTTAATGTTCCCGTCTCATTGAGTCTCATCCTGAACAAGTGTGGCAAGAAAGTTCCATCTGGCTTTCAATGTGCTTAAAGATAGCACATTTTAACTCGAGATTCTAAAACTTTTTTGTTCTAAGTTATTACCTATTTTGATTCTGGCTTTAAAATTTCTGTTTGATTTTATAGTAATATCTATTGTTGTTACTTGTTGCATGCATGTTTTATCAATAAAATAAGGTGTTTTCGTCCAAAAAATAACAATTGTATTTTTTGATTTAAATTATTTTCCTTCCAACTGCAACCATGTTTTTATTATTCTTTAACTAATATAATGGATGCTTATAATTTTGTAAAATTTAATATGCGCCAATACAATATCACGTACATGTGGGAATGTTTGTTAACTAAATATTTATCGGCTGTGACTTCATCATGGTATTATCTGTTACGGTCGCCAGAAATTTACAATTTAAAATATGTAATTTTATGAGCAACTATTAATCATTATATGTGACTCAACCAGCAAAATTAGGGATGGGCATATTAGTATTCGAATCGAATTCGATTCAGATGTTTCGGGTTTTGGATATTTCGATTTTTAGGTCGGAATTTTGTTATGGTAGTTTTAGAATTCAGTTTTATTAGGATTTAGGTATTTTAGATGTTTATCTTAGGAACCGAAAATAACCGATATTTGTTCGGATATTTTCGGTTCTAGTAGGTTGGTTACTTTAAATATCTGAAGTACCTAAAAAATACCTGAAAAATACCAAAATTACAAAGTACTCGAAAACATAAAAATACTAAAATAAAATGCTAAAAATATCCAAAATATCATAATTACTCGAAATATCCGAAATACTTTAATAAATAAAAAATTTGAAATAAAATTTATTATTTGAGTATTTATATATATATTATATATATATACATAATATTTTGTACTTATTTTTCGTATATTTCGAATAATAATACGGTTCTCGTTTTAGTTATGTTCGGTTCCGGTTTATTCGGGTATCAAGGTTAAGATGGGTTCGGATTTTCAAAAGTATGGGTTCAGGTTCAGATCTACTTTTTTGGTTCGGGTTCAAAATGCAAAATATTAAATTCTCATGACAACTATTACGCTTCACTAAAGTAGTACTTTCTACGTTCCATTATATAAGTCTTTTGAGATAAAATTGTGAAATTTAAGAATCTTGTCTTTCTGTATTAAAAATATTATTTGTATCTAAATAAAAATAATTCAACCGACAAATTAAAGTCTTTTAAATTACTATTGTAATAAATACATTAAAGATATATATAGATATTTTAACAAGATTATAAATATTAAAAAAAGTTTAAAAAGACTAATAAATCGAACAGGGGGAATGCTATTATATGGCCTTCCCATTTTGATATCCGTATAAAATAAATAAATAATCAATACATTAAAAATGATAAGCAAAGAAAAGAAAATTGTACATAATTGCGAATAAGTTAAAAAAAAATTCAAAGTAGAAATTCAATAGCCGAAGTAGCTACGCTTCCTTTTTAAACCAAAAACCAATCAAATTGATTATCCAGTTCAGAAAATAGTCATTGTAAATAAATGGTTCACTCAGTTTTTACATCTTAATTACCCTTTTGACTCTCCACCAGAAGAGCAAAAAATAAACATAAACTTAATTATCATTTTACCCTTACTATAGATCAATTTTCCCCTGACTAGGGAGTTTTTAACAAGCAAGGAGGTTCACGGGTAATTCGGTCACCAATGATCTCACCAAATTGCATGGATCTCTTTCTCCACCTAATGGCAAAACCTGCAATAAAGAAAAGACAGTGAGCGATTTTACAAAACATTAAGCAAGTCTGTCAAGCAGTCAAAGCACATAGATTAAGACACATAACAAATTTGCAATCCTTGGATCACACGGTGAACTAGGATGAAGTCAAGTGACACAAGAATGGTAAAGGATAAGGATGAATCTTGTGTATAAGATTCGATGGAATATGAACATTTTCTGTAAGGGCTTAAAGCAATAAATCAAAGTTTCACACTTTTCTCTAGTTTCTTTGATGGTATAGGAGCCAAGGAGCTTGAAACTTATACGCTTCTCTCACTAAATATCTCAAATTTTGTCACCCTTTGAATCAATGAAAAGAATTACATACTATGAAAATGGCAATTTGAGTCCTTTCTCTGTGGACAAGGATTGCTCAACTTTGTTAGTGGGTCTTTTCCTCAGCCACCGACGGTTTCGCAAGTACGCAAAATCAATGGAACCTCCACGTCTCTGCCGAATAGTGATTTGCAAACTTGGAACAGATCCAACCAAGTGCTGAGATCTTGGTTACTCGATCCTCTCTATGAAGAAATTCTATGTGAGCTCATAGGAGCAGCTACATCAAATGAGGTATGGATTACTCTTGTCAACTACTTCAATAGAGTCTCCTCCTCTAGACTTTTCGAGCTTCAAAGAATGTTACTGTGACTCAAAAAAAGAGAAAAGAGTATGGTTGAGTACTTGAAAGAAATCAAAGGATTTTGTGAGCAACTTACATCTATAGATAATCTGGTTGACGAAAATATGAAGATTTATACTGCGTTACATGGGTTGAACAAAGAATATGAGCCCTAAAAACGAGCGTAAAAGGAGCCATTGACATCTATCCAGGTCCAAGTTTTAAAAATGTTATTGACAGGCTCATCAGATTCGATGAGAGGCTTCAAGGTTATTGCTATAAGGGCTCCGTGTCGCCGCACCTAGACTTCAATGTCTCTCAAACCTCTGCTGTCAATCACTATCAAAACCAAAATAGAGGACAATCATATAACATGTATGAATACAGAGGAAGAGGGAACCAAACCAGAGGCTTCACCACCTAAGGAAGGGGGTTTCACCAACAAATGATCTTGATGCAATACAGGATGCTCAAGAGACTGAGACTGAGCTGGAGCTAA
>OVAN01015831.1:0-11033 GCA_900406275.1 Anastatica hierochuntica
ATGTGGACATATTGAGAGGCCACTATTAGTGCCTTTTAATTAGTTAGATGTTCTTGTGAGACTAACTTTGTTTGTGTCGGGATGCATAGTTCTAAATTTAGACTTTTCAGAAGAAAATTAGGTGGATAGAAGTTAGATTCTCGTCCTCTAATTATTAGTTTCTCCTTAATCGGTTTAGTGGGGTTAAATTTTATTAGTTTATCCTTAGTTTCTCTCCATTATGGATAATTGATTTTGTTCGCAACTTTCTCTGATTTTTCATGTCATTTCGGGAGTTTCTGTGTCTTTTTGTAAGCATTGTGTTTTTATTTTGTTGGTATTAGTTTTTTATTCGAGGGATATATCTGTTATCTGCTGGCTTCGATTTTCGGAGAGATCATGTTCTCTATCGGCTTTTGTATTCGCTTTGGCATTCTAATGATACTAGATGTTGACCCATGCGGCGCACGGGCATGGTGAATTTTCATCAATTTTCTCGAGAATAAGCGATTATAATATTATTTTGTTCTGTGTATTTTTTATTGTCTATGTACTGAGAGCATAACGCAGACACGATTAGATATCAATGAGAATGCAACATAAAATCAGGTATTATGGAAGTCCAAATAAGAACAGACATTGAGTTTTTTTTTTGTTTTTTTTTTCACATAAAACCAAAGATAGAAATGGATACATCATATCTATAACATCTAATCTCTTCGAACATTAAACAGATTACTATGTCAAGTAGAAAAAAGATTCTTACTGTGACACAACCTGCAGAGAAAATCACTATTGGTGATTACTACCGAACAAGATCTTAATATCTCTATATAAACCTCGCATGTAGCCAACAATTTTGATGATAGATAAAAGAGTTGTTTACTTACGGAAAACTTTCGAGACTGGTTCACTGTTTCACCCTCGTTAAAATTGCATGTGTCTAAATAGATTTGACTTATTCTTGCCCAAAAAGCAATGCCTATAACTTGTATTGTACAACTTTGATTTCTATTTCGTTTGTTGCTGTGGATTTTTGGCGATGAGGTCTATTCAAAGAACCATGGTAAGAGGCTTAACTTCTTTGCGTCCGGCCCAAACGTTCCATGACAAACTTTAGAGTTCGCCAACCTCTTTCCGATCTTCTCAACTCTAATTTCCCCAACGAACTTCCTCACTTTATCATCGTACACTCCCGTCCGCAATGCACCGAAAAATCGTTAGTCTACAACACAAGTAGTATATATGTTAAACATATATAATGTTAATGTCCAAAACAAAAGAGTGCGATTCTTCAAATAATTGTTAAATATGAGAGATATCCACAAAGTATATTAAGCTATGACAAGTTGGATGGACTCCATAAAAGCACCCGCATTGAGAGTTCAATGCGGGGTTCACACACAAATCAAGAAAAAAAAAACACAAAAACCGAGGAACCCGAGCTCTTCCGAGTGAACCCGAATCATAAGGGGTTCGCCACGTGGCGAGTCCCCATTGGTCCGATTTTACTTTTTTTTATTTTATTTTTTAAAAACGAAAAAAAAAATAAAAAATCAATTTTTAATTTTTTTTGGTGAACCCCCATGGGTTCACCAATGCAGATGCCCTAACAGACTATATACGAGAAAACAAAATATAAATGAAAGATCAAATCCAAAAAAATAAGCAAATCTTATCAAAGAATAATAAGAGGTAAGTGAAGAAAGACAAAATTAGGGTATTAGTATCAAAAGATCATGTATAAACAATTTACATCTCATAAACACAAAGATTCGTGAAGAAGATCCAACATAAATATTATCTACAAAAAGGAAACCACTTTTTTCTAACTTCATTAATAATATCATTTAAAAGATCCTCTGGATTAATCTTTTTTTGAGGTTATGAAGGAAGCCTTGTGATCAAACCACTCTTTTGTTATGGTATATGCAGTAACGTGAAGATGATGATAAAAACATAATATAGTTGGGATGAATATTTTTTGAGGATGCTGTTTGTAACCTTTTTTTGTTAAAAATAAATAACACAATTTCCAGTAGGGTTATAAAAGTCTTTTATAACCCTACTGTTTTAAAATAAAATACAAAAATAGAGAGCTCTAGAATTCCGACACTTCATCCATAAATTAAGTGAGTTTGCCGCTTATAAAACGACTTCTTATATAAGATATATATATATATAGATCTATATAGATGGAATTTAGGAAAACTAAAATTTTTTAGGGCTACTTTGTTGTTTTTTAAGAAAATAAAAAAGAAGTTAGATTGCGGTTTACCGCCGTGCCATGTATAAAGCTTTTTTTTGGCGAACATAAAATTCGGGTGAGGAGTCAGACTCAACCTTTGATCTATATAAGATCAAACTACTTTTCCGATTGTTCAAGGGTCAAAATTTCTTTTGTCGTGTTCTACCGATCCAATGTTGGATTGGTGTCTTAGCTTTCCGATAATATAGATCGAACTTTTGTTAATCCTCTGACTCACTCTGGGTTCTTTTTGTTTCACATCGATAATCCCCGTTGGTGTTCGGAGCGCTTGTAATCCCTCCTTGTGCAAATTTTCAACCCTTTCTCTTAAAGCCTATCGGCAAAGTTTTTTTGGTCGAAGGGAGTAATTTCTTACTTTTAACTTGTAACCCCCTCCTTATGCAAATTTCAAACCCCTTCTCTTAAAGCTTATCGGCAAATTTTCTTCTGTTGAAGGGAGTAACTTCTTACTCTTAACATATCATTCTCAAGTTCTCACGGGCATCATAGTCATCTGGTTCGTAATACCGATGTCAGGAGTAAGCTTCTCTTACGAGGGGACGCTTTGACGGTGAGAAGTAGGGGAAGGCTTTAAGGGAGGCCAAGAAAAATATAGTGAAGCGAACGAAATCGGTTAAGCGATGGAGGTGAAGAAAAGAAGATGTTTATCACACCGGCGAAAGCCTTTGCCGGGATTTCACGACAGAGGAGTTGCCGAAAGCCCTATTTCTGATGCACAAAGACGCGGGTTGCTGAGATTCTTCAGAGAAAATACATGTGTTGCTACGTGTCCTTATGAGATTAATGTTTATCTTATTTTGTTTGGGTCACGTTCGATTGTTAGGCCATTTACACTGTATTTGTATAAAATTATACTTGGTCGAAAAAAATATATCTAAGAAAATATTATTAAAATAGTCGGGAGTGATAAAAAAAATTAGATAACGGACTGTTTTATAAAATCACTTTCTCTTCTTAACAAAAATTAAATTGGAGGTACAAAAGTAATTTCAATTTTTGAGAGGTTTGAATAACTAATTAACAGGAGAATCTTTGGCATTTCTTATTCCCAATGTTTTAACTAATAGTTGAAGAACTTATATTTTTCATCAAAATAATGCATTGAAAAAAATACTGTAAGATACATAGACAAACTCCAAAACAGAAATTTTTACAAACCACTTAAGAAAAGGAGACGAATCTCTATATAAAATTTTGGAAAAGAGAATTAGAGGAGATTTACTGCATCAAAACATCCAATTTCTTCTTTCACAAAGAGATCTTTAAACCAATTTTGAGTAACCTTGTGCTATATATGATGTAATTTGTAAATTTTTCGCCAAATTCTTCGCAAATTTCAAATGCACTTTGATTACATCGAAAGAGTTCAAGTATCATAAACTATTCAGTCTTACCTTCTACAATTTTAAAAAGTTCAGTGATGTGACCCATAACAGTTGGCCAATCATTTGGTGATGTCAAAACTTTAATAATTTCTCAAGATGTCGCCACAATAGTTTATGTAAGTCACTTGTAGACTGTACATGCTCTCCAATGCCCATTCCATAATTTGATTTACACCAAAAAACATAGGCAATACCCCCATATGATGTCCTATTATATTTTAACACATTACCTTCACTATCTCGTAGAACCCATGATGCACCAGATAGTCGTATTGCTTTCTTCCACAGAAAACCACTGTTGCCTTTCAATGCACCTCTTTGGGGGCCTTCTATTGTAGGCTGATTACACCCCTTAATCCAGTCAAGGTTTCAACTCGAAAGCCCAGTGAGAAAGAAGACCCACTAGGGAAGGAAAGTTCACTAAAGAAAGAAGGCTCGAAACCTTGGGAGAAAAGGTCATCCTACCTGCACAAAGGATGAAAAGTCAATAGCACCGTTAAATGGCAAACGAAAAGCACAGAGGAGTCGTAAATGGGAAGAGGAAGAGGAGGAAGAACAAAAGGATACGATCTTCTTATATAGGCATTCTTGTCTAAATCAAGAGTTATTTCATACTTTCGATATTTTACTCTTACGTTTTTCTCTTTAAAATCATTGTAAGAAACCCAAGTGCTAATTGAGTTATCGATAAAATAAACGAATAACTCTGATTCCTCCATTCTTTGTCTTGCTTGCAAAAATAACTCTAACCCTAATATGAGATCGTGCCTAGAGTCCATCATTTAGAGCTACATGGAGGGGGTTTTCGAAAGAAAGAGGTACTTTCTCTTACGCACATATCAGAACTTGGAAGCACCCCAACAATTAACATGTTAGGAAGTAATTCAACTGATTTGTCCAAAGGAGAACTCCATACTGATATGAACAATCCAAGGGCATAGGACAGTGAGATTCAAGTTGCTGCAGATGGAGACATAACAGTCAATTAGTCACCAGTTGCGGCAATCGTTGACTCAACGGTTGTTCTCGCAGCAGCCCCTGCCTATTTACAAGGTATCTTTGTTATGTTACTTCAACATGCATGAGAGCAAGATGCGATATGACGGCAGACTCTCCAGTGTTTTGGAAGTGTTTTCCCAAACCCATGCGGAATACCTAAGGACATATAGATTCTTTGAGAGCTCCGCCTCGTGAAACCCTGCGGGACCTAACTGTGATGCATCAGGATGATCGTCATGGGGAACCGCCCGAAAACTGATATGATAACATCCAAAAAGTATGTCGCCAGGAATCTAATCCGGCCGAACTCATGCAATACCCCAACTTCGAGCTCAGAGACCTGAAGAAAACCTTGGCCCCAGCTACAACTGAGGTCAAACCACGCAATCAAAGATTAACCGAGCCACTTGCTTTATCCCAAGGTAGACAATGTCATTGAAGAGATCCAGAAGATGTCGTTTACCTACCGAATGATCAATACTTTAGTTTCAACCATCAAGATGAAAATACTGGTCTATGAGGGGAGAACAAACCCATAAGCTCACATGACTGGCTTTCGCATAGAAGCACGTTGTCCCTCCAAAGCCTAACACTAAGGAGAAAACAAATTATGATTGCGAGTTTAGGAATCATCATAGTGGGTCTAGAGGATATTGGAGCTTGTCCAAATCAAGAACATACCATCTCAACGATGGAAGAAGCTTGGAAAATTCCTACCAATATAGGCCAACGTTGAACAATTGGAAACGAGACAAAAATGGGAAGAACAAAAACAAGAACTTTAGCGAATACCACAAAATACCATGAAATTCTAGGGAAAAGTGTCACAATTTCCGCGAATACCTTTTTGCCAAGTACAAAACTAAAGAGCTTCTTAAGCGTGAAAGATTCTCCCCCTCCCCAGAGCATGTCATCATAATGATACAAACCCGCTGAAGCAATACCGAGAAGTGTAAAACTTGGACACTATAAAGCGACACATTGTTTGGAAGCAAATTAACATGATAATGGTAGGCAATCTGTTTTGCGACGACTCAATGTAATGTATAAAAGGGTACAAACGACGGGTAAACTCTCTCTCCACAAAATCTAGGGATACAACAGGGATGCATATCACCCTCGAATTTGCTGAGCACAAAACAAAAACTTTGGATTGACCGCAAAATGACATCCTAATCCTAACTAAATGTTGGATAAATGGACTTAACCGGCCGACATATCAAGCTAGCAAAATAACCCCTTACAGTCTTCAACGAGACAACAACTGATGTAGTTGAGACCATAAGACTCCCGACCTACATCGACGAAGTAAGGATGGAATCCCAAACCTGATTTAGTTACTAAAATTGAAATTCCCCCTAAATTGAATCAGGTGAACTGCATAGCCTTTGACTCCGGCATAGCCATCCAATTCAAACCGTCATACTTAATGGGGGAGGGGGTACTGTTGGAAGTGGGTCAAAGCCCCTCAAATTTGGAACTGACACATAAGCTCAAATTGAAAGAAGGCCCATTGGGGAAGGAAGGCTCACTAGAGAGAAAAGGCCCGAAACTTTGAAGAGTAGATGTTCATCCTCTTGGTCTAATGAAGGAAAATTCAGTGACGCCGTTAAATGTAAAGCGCAGAGCGCAGGGAGGCATAAATGAGAGTAAACGAGCTCTCAATGCACATGTTTGTCAAAGAAGATCATAATTTCGTTTGATTCGGAGATGGGGGTTATAAGAGGAGGAAGATGAGGAAGATAAAGGGATTAGATATTCTTATAGATGCATTCTCGTTTAGGTCAAGAGCTACTTCATATTTTCCCCGTTTACTCTTACACTTTTCATGCTCAAATTATTTTAACAAGCCCAAATGCTAACTGACTTATCGATCTAATAAAAAGAGACCTTGATTCCTCCATTCCTTGTCTCGCGCGCTAAAATGTCGTAACTATATCTAGGGATGGACAAGATATCTGGACCTGAAGAACCGAACCCAATCCGAACAAAAAAAGTAGACCCGAACCCGAAATTTTGAATGCTTGAACGGATCTTAACATCAATACCCGAAAGAACCGGAACTGAATCCAAACCGAACCGTGAACCGAACTAGTACTCGAAATATCTGAAATATAATTACATATCCAAAATATTATTTATATTTTTATATATGTATAATATAAATAATCAAAATTATGATTTTTATTCTAAAATATTATTAATTTTAAAGTATTTCAGATATCTATATTATTAAATGAAAAGTAACTTTAGTGATAAAAGCTTATTTGTTTTAATTTTATTGGTTCAAAATAATGGCATATATGAAGTTAAAATGTGACATGATAGGGGAGAAATGATGACATAAAATTTGTGAGATTAATTTGATTAAAAACAAAATCTTTATTCAACACTATACTCATATCTTCACTTAAAATATTAAACTATAATGTATAGATTACTATTATCCTTATAAATATTTTCTAATACTAATGTAATATTATTTTATACATAATCTAATATATTTTTAAATATATCAAAATATATTATATTTTATTCAAATAAATATATTTTTACCTTGAAATATAGATATAAAAATTCATGCATCAACATAGAATATAATTGCTATATAGTTAAAATTAGAAATTTTTTTGAAATTCATTTTTCATATAAACTAAAAAAACTAATTGTTGTAAAATTTATAAACAATCAACATTATCCTAAATATCATTTTTTTTTAGTTTTAAACTATTGAAAGTAAATATTTTTGAAAATAATAATTGATGATAAAACATTTGTGGATCATTTTTAACCAAAAAATATTGAGATTTCACGATCATCATTTTTTCTTTTTCGGCCGAATGATATGAATAACTGTCTAGAGTAATAAATGTTAAACTAATATAATTTCTACGATCAAAGATTTTTAAAATCAATTATAAAATTAGAAAACAATGTTACTTAAACTTAAACTTTTAAATTTAAAACGTAGACATAAATAATTCACGATTATTAACAAAAATTGTAATTATTATATATTACATATAAAATCAATTATGAGATTAGAATGAGTTATATATAGCTAATTTTGTTGAAAATTAAGATCTAAAAAAAGATAGGAAAATGTTAATTACGAATTATATTAAATTTATAATTTTTTCACTAAATCTAACGTAAAAAATATAGAAAGATGATGATTTTATATTACTTAAGCATATTTCATACTTTTTTCCCGCATATTGTGTGGGTAGTTACCTAGTTTCAAGTAATTTTGAATACCTTGGGATATTTGTTTAGTATTTTATTTCAATATTTTCGGATATGTTTTTGTTACGTTGAGTTTTTTCTGGTATTTTTTGGGTATTTCGGGTATTTAAAAGTAACCAAACAACTAGAACCAAAAAATACCTGAATAAGTATCAGGTATCTTTGGTTTTTAAGATAAATATCCGAACTGAATCGAACTCAAAAAATACCCCAACAGATCTCCAATCTAAGAACCGAAATACCCGGAACTCGAATTACCCGATCCGTTCCCAGCTCGAGTACTAATATACCCATGCCTAAATATATATGAGATTAGACCTAGAGTCTATCACCTTCCATTTGAATTCTATTAGAGAACTTTTACCTTCTCTGTTATAGTGTCTACTCATCACTAGTACAGCTGATGTATTTATAATTTTATGCAGAACTAAGGATATTAAGTTCATGCTTTCATTGTCTTTACGCTGTATATATTGCATCTTAGTGCTATAATTCATTTTGTTTAGGAATCAAGTCTAGTTTAGTATATTCGCATTTGCAATGTATTTTTTGTATATGTAGGAATAGACCTTTGATAAGCAAAATGGAGACCTTCGAGCAATATGATCTTGGTGAACAAATGGTGAAGAAACAAGGGAAATAAAAAGATAAAAGCATTTGAAAGAAGGGGAGTTTGAAGAATGAAGAAGATGAGCTAAAAAGGAAAAAATCAAGTCACCATCTACCTTGAGCAAGAGGGGGATCAATATAGGCTTCACATGGAGCAACAAGAGTCAATTCTCTGCCAAGTTAACTATGCATTGACCCCAGGGTTGATGAGCAGCAAATGGAGAGGGTCGATGGGTGAGAAACTCCACCAAAATCTATCAAGTTAGCTACCCATCGACCTCTAGGTCAATGGGAAAGCCACAAGAGGTTGATGGGTCGCTTATGGTTGACCAAAATGGCTTAGGAAAACACTTCTCTTTTCCATTTGTGTATAAATACTCTTATAAAACTCTTAAGAACATAATCTTGCAGTCTTAATCTTATTCTTAATTTTTTGCTATTTTGATCAAGAATCAAACTTGTATATTTCTTTGTAAACCATTGAATCTCTATTTAATTTAAGTTTGTGTTTCTTTTTTTCGTCATTTAAGTTTGTGTTTCTTGTTTTAAATTTTTTCCTTCTTTTCTTTCCAAGATCATAGGTTTCAAAAGATCAATTATATATCTTTTAGGTTCCATAGATCTTAGTGAGTAATTTCCTTTTGGATCTAGAGATGTGCGGGAGCCGAAATTCTCACTGTCAATGTTATGTGGTTCATGAATTCTCTGTAGCCAAAAATCGACAGATCAAGCAGTGGATACGAAAGTTAATAGATAAAGAATACGAAACTAAGTTGCGGGATAAGATCAAACAAAAAGCGTGAGTAAAACGAATATGCGAACAGATAGCGAGATTCAGGTTAACGAGATTCGTATAGCGAAATTGAGATGAATAGCGAAGTAAAGACAATACGAAACAGATTGCGAAGCGAGATATGTAAAACGACAGTAAAGTAACAAGATTCATAATGAGAAATAGTATGAACACGAAAAGAGAATTGTGGATCAAAACATGAATGGATACGAATAAAAATAATCGAAACACACAGATAAAGAAGAAAGTATAAGGGATCTTATTCGAATTCGTGGTCTGAGCGTGCGCAACCGGTGTTAAGCCNCTCGTAACCTAGTTGAGACGCAGCTCGCTAACGAAAACAAAGTAAGAACCCTAGTTTTTTCTAAGTGTTTTGCGGTAACGAAAATTGTGTTGTTCTCCTTCATCCTTCTCCTTTGCACCCTTTATATTAGTTTTCGTGGGCTTGGCTCGTTTCCTTTTTCATCCCCGATTCATGCATATCTTCTCGTGGAAGTATTCATTTTCCTCGATTCGCATATATCCTTTTCGAGATCCTTCCTTAACTTCTCGAAACTTAACATTTTCGCGAAACCCTGGCAAACCGTCATCATAAATGGGCCGGTTCTCGCTCGAAATCGTAAGCGGACTGTTATCGCGATTTGGGCTCTTTCAGGCCGTTTTGCGGCTAAGTGATTTTGACGATTCCTTTCGGAGAAACCGTTTCTCGTAAGACCAAACGGTAATAGTTTCGTGGAACGATAAGACTAATCGTATATTTTAGACTCTTACGGTGTTTAAGTTAACTGTCGTCGTTTTACACGATCGATACGAAGTCCACGAAAAGTACGAATCCTTACGATAATTGTAACGACGGTTTGACGGAAACTCCAATCGAGACGAAACGAAAGACGATCAAATGACGATTCAAAGGAAGTGATGATCGAAAAGGACGTGGTTCAACCAACGGATAACGGCTGAACGTTGTCCGCGTCCTAGCGCCATCTGGCGCTAAGACCGAGCCCTGGTCTTGGCGCCAATTGGCGCCAAGACGGACCTCCGGTCTTGGTTTCAATCGACGTCTAGATCAGCCTCTAGTTCAGTCATCAATCGGTTCCAAGACTCGTTTTTACGTCTGGCGTCAATCGGCGTTTACACATTTCTCCGAAACGATGCGGTTTTCCGATGATCACGAAGGTTTCGTATCGCTCCGAAGGTTGTATCGTGTGGCCTTGTGAGAGTTGTCCAAAAGCTATTGATGCTAACTTTAGCATTCAGATGCTTTAGTTTCTCGCGGACAGATAGACTTCTTTGGAAGATCGTCTAGACCCCAATTGGCTTCGGGTCTAGACGACGGTAAGTCTAGACGACGGCAAGTCTAGATGACGACAAGTCTAGATGACGACAAGACTAGACGACGGTGAATCTAGATGACGATAAGTCTAGACGATGTTAAGTCTAGACGACGGTGAGTTTAGATGATGGTAAGGTTAGACGACGTTAAGTCTAGACAACGGTAAGTCTAGTCGATGCTAAGTCTAGACAACGACGAGTCCAGACGTTGATCGTGTTTTCGGGTAAGTTTGATTAAAGATGCGATCTTGGACGTTGATTTCGAGATGACTGTTTTTTACCCCAACAGTTAGCCCCCCAGTCCGCAAGTTTGGAATAATTCTTGCGGGTGAGTGATGTGTGTTTAATCGGAATATACAGCCAATAGTGCTTTTCCTTTCTCGAAAATTTTGGTCGATTAATTTATTGCGGAAGATCTCAA
>OVAN01015832.1:0-11032 GCA_900406275.1 Anastatica hierochuntica
ATGTTCCTATCATTAATAAAGACATCCTTCTCATTAGTTTCTCAACATCTATGATTTTATCTGTGTTTGTGCCATTATCATGAGTGAGTAGTATATTCGTTGGGTTTAGGGTTCTCACAAAGTGATTCATGAATAGTTGACATAGAATTGCATGATTAGGGATTTAATCAATTGGATCTTCATCTAGGATTGTTCGTAATGCATTAAATTGAATTGGACACTTAGTTTCTGATCCTAGGTTGTTTAACGCCTGGAATGTATTTGTTTAAATTCCTGAAAGAATTCTAAATGAGCAATTCTTCTTAAGCCAACGGAAGTTGATGTTTAAGTGATTTGTGAACCTATCAAACCTATTTAGAATGAAAGACTAGAAATCGTGAGTCAACGGAAGTTAGTCTTGAGGTTTCTAATACATAGAGAATTGATACTACAAAAGTAGATCAATTCTATATTAGTGTTTGAGTTCATGACGGTTTAAAACTTGTTCCCTAATCTATAATTTGAATCAAAAATGAATTGTTTCCCTGAGAATATCCAATACCCAACACTTCTTTGATTGAATTACAACCCCGACGTTGCTTGCTTGCCTACTTTGCTTTATAAATTTCTATATTATCATCCTTTAAAAGACATCTTTTTCGCTTTATCCCGCTGTTTGATCTGACATTTTTCGAGCTACCTTTGGTCTCTGTGGATTCGATCCCGAACAACTACAATGTATTTCTGTGCGCTTGCAGTGTTTTCTCGGGCGAAAACCTGAGCTATTAAGTTTTCTGGCGCCGTTACCGGGGACCAATAGATCGTCTTAGAACTTAGGATCATTGCGTGCCTAAGGCATTTTTCTTTATTTTGTTTAATCTCTTCTTTTTCTTCTCTGTTTTTGTGCTTTCAGGTGCATGAACATGCCTCATACTAGAAGCCAAGGGATCGCGAATCTTCTCGAATTCGAGCCTGTACTAGCGCGTCTAGAGAGACAGAAGAAGAAAGAGAAGTTGTTGGAGGTTATTGAAGAATTTGAGTTTGCAGAAATCATGGGTGATAACCTGGGAGAACACATTCAAGTTCATCAAAATCCTCTCTTTCCTAGAATCCTTCCAAGAGGTAATCCACCTGCTGGAGGTGGTGCTAATGTTGGTGCTCAGGAAGCTGGCCAGCAAAATGTTGCAGCTGAGGGGTAACAATTCGCAAATCAACCTCAACAAAGGGTGACTCTGGCGCAATATGACACTCCAGAGGCTTTCTATGCGAATCGTTCTGGGATTTGTTTGCCTCCCATAGAGAGAAGAGACTTTGAGATTAAGACTGGTCTCATTAACTTGGTGCAGCAGAATCAGTTTCATGGGTTGCCATCACAGAACCAATGCATCATCTGGATAAGTTTGAAGCCATCTGCAATACTATCCAGCACAACGCAGTACCTATTGTTTGAAGCCATCAGTCTAGAGCCTGATTCTTTGAGGTCATGGGACGAAATCAAAGCTGCTTTTCTTGGGCATTTCTTCACAAAATCAAGGTATATGTCTCTCCGAAACAAGATTGCAGGATTTCACCAATTGGGTTATGAGAGCTTTCATGCACCTTGGGAGAGATTTAGGGAGTACCTAAATGATTGTCCTCATCATGGGTTTTCAGATTGGAATCTCCTCAACATTTTCTATAATGGGTTTGAGGAGAAGTATCAGAATGCTATGGACACCGCGAGCAATGGTAATTTCATGACCAAAACTGTGGATGAAGCTTACATGCTGGTGAATAACATGGCGTATAGTCAGGCTAATCGAAGATCAGACTATGATCGTGGTAGAGAAGTTGTGTCATCAAATGCGAAGAGAATTGATGATTTGCAGTCAAAGCTCGATGAGCTAATGAGGAGAGATCAACAGGGAATGAACTTTGTTGGAGAGCAGAATGATGCACTTATTCTTCAAGAGAAGAAGATGGGACAGATGTATCAGGAATTCATGTCTGAGGAGCTGAAGGGTGGAAAAGCAGATGTGAATTACATTGGAGGTCAAGGAAAGTTTGGTAATAGAGGTTTCAACCAACATAACCAATTCCAGAACAAGCCATACCAACAGAATCAGAGTGTCTTCAACTCCGGATTTCAGAATAAGAATCAGAGCAGTGGCTATTAATAGAAGCAGTTTAGTTCAGGAGGATTCAAGAACAACTATCAGTCAGGATTTCAGAATCAGAACCAGGGAAAATCTTCTACATGTTCTGAAGATAGTGATCTAAAACAAATGCTCCACCAAGTGCTGGGAAATCATACTAAGTCTGCTACTGAGATCAACCAGAAAGTTGATAGCATGTACTGTGAGCTTAATGGGAAGTTTGAGGCTATGAGTGTTCGAATGAAGATGCTGGAAACACAGTTTGCTTAGACTTCTATGAGCAATAGAGCTCCCCCAAGTGTCATTCCAGCCAAACCGGAGAAGAATCTGAAGGAATACTGCAATGTTATTACGGTTCGAAGTGGAAAAGAAGAAATAAGCTCGTCTAGGATAGAAGGACAGGGATCGATCGATCCTTGTCCAATTCCACCTCAAAAACATCAGGACAGAAGGACAGAGATTGATGGATCCCTGTGCCTTGATCGATCGATCCCTGTTCTGACGAGAGGGTATCAAAATTTCGCAATGGATCAAACGCACAAGAGGTTGAGGATGAGTATCTACCACCCCCACCTTGCTTTCCCAAGCCTCCATATCCTTCTAGACCCCATCAAAAGATCAAGGAACGCGAGTATGAGAAGTTGAAGAATCTAGTTGGTGAGTTACATGTGCGATTGCCTTTCGTAGAAGCAGTCAAGATGGTACCTTCTCTTAAGAGGTACATGAAGGAGATTCTTTCAGATCGCATGACCTTAGAACAAGGTGTATCGGTTCTTACTGTGGAGTGTAGCGCAGTTCTTCAGAACATCACACTAGAGAAACGCGAAGATTCAAGTCCTTTTGTTTTGCCTTGCAGGATTGGATCTCTTACCTTCGAGAGATGTCTGTGTGACTTGGGCTCTGGAGTTAATTTGATTTCATTGTCTGTCACGCAGAGACTGAATATGGTGAACTATAAGCCCACGAAGATGTCCTTGATACTTGTTTATAAATAAATTCGGAAGCCAATAGGTATTCTCGATAACATTCCTGTTGGTCTTGGGAAAGGCTATGTATACACTGATTTTTTAGTCTTGGAGCTTGACGAAGAACCCAAGGATCCTATTATCTTTGGGAGACCATTCTTGTCTACTGCTAGAGCCATGATTGATGTTCAGAATGGTTAGATTGATCTGCAGTTGGGTAAACTAGATGTGCGTTTCAACCTCGAGAAGTCAACAAAGAAGCGTACCATAGATGGGCAAACATTTTGGGTTGACACATTGACTAAAGTGATTGAGGAGGCTGTGGAGGAACCTTACACTGAGGAATCTTTCCATATTTCCTTATCACAAATTGACAAGGAGCATGGTTTATTGAGTAAAGACACATTGGTGGTTGCTGAAAAGAACGACGCTAAAGAAGTCCTGGATGGAGGCGTTCGTTCTACAGTGAGAAAACTCAAGACCGAAAAGAAAGTGAAGAAGAAAAAGCACAAGACTGAGGAGAGTTCTAAATTGACCTTGATCCCTCTAGGATGCGATGGAAGTGCTATTGAGTACAAACTGAAGCGTAAAGGCAAATTCAGACCTTTCTCCAAGGTGAGAGCCATCCTTACACCAGAGTTTAAAGAGAAGGGAGCAGCTGCTGTGAAGAAAGCGATGAGCAGCATCCTTGAGCTGAAGATTTTTGCAAGTGGAGCTTGCTTCGGAGCAAGATCAAAGAACCTTCCAGACTGATCCATCGCTACTACAGTGAGGCTCGTGACTATAACAAGCATTGAGTGAGAGGCAACCCACTACATAGTTTTCTTTATTATTTTAATTAGTTTTGTAGTGATTTTGGTTTTGGTATTTTGACTTTTGGTGCCTTTTACGTTTTTCGTGTTTTTAGCCTTTGTATTGTAGGAAAACAGGCCACCAGACAAAAAGACAAGGATCCATCGATCCCTGTCTCATTTACATGGCTATATTACATGCTTTCAAGTAAGTTTGCTTTTTCCCTTTGATCTTCATATTGATTTTATTTTTCTTGTTATTTGAAACTTACCCCTTCCTTGAATTTGTTTCACACTGAGACTGTGTGAGATAAGTATGGGGAGGCTACTTATGTTTTTTTTTTTTCTTTTGGTGTTGTTTGAGTCATTTTGGTGTTTTTATTGAGTCAGTTTATGGATTGTCTATGCTTCATGATGATTTCAGACTATTATCTCTGCGCATTGCACTGATTTATATTACAGATTAACCATTTCACTTGGACTTTTAGCACAGACAAACCGGAATAACTCATGACCAAACTCCCCACCAGAAATCTCTGGAACTCAGATTTTTTTCTGAAGTGTTATTAATTCTATTTTATTTAGCTTACTAATGAACTTAAATGCTTTAATCCAAGAACTTGAAATCAGGAATCAAACCCATCATTCAGGATTACACCCCCATATTTTCTACCATTTTTTTCGGTAATCCTGAGTGACCAAACTCATCTTTAGTCGGGCACCACACTCTTACCTTATCTCCTTGAATCTCCATGCATTTCTTTTTGATCTTATATGCACACATGTGTAAAAACAATGGAG
Organism: Anastatica hierochuntica; assembly: GCA_900406275.1. NCBI lineage: Eukaryota > Viridiplantae > Streptophyta > Magnoliopsida > Brassicales > Brassicaceae > Anastatica > Anastatica hierochuntica. The sequence continues at coordinate 4,672 of OVAN01015832.1, forward strand.
AGAATATGGTAGACATGATCCTTCTAATTTTTAGGTAGGATTTTATATTTTAAGTGGTTTAGACACGATTCTGAGTGTCTGATTTCTCGGTGCTGGGTGTTTTGGTGGTTTAGATGGATATGTTGCATTTCTTCATGCTGTATGGGTGTTTTAATGTTTAAAAATGTCATTGATATGCTAATTTCTTCCAGATTTTCATTCTAAAAAACAAAAATTATTTATTTTTTCTTCATATCTTGTTTAGAAATTATCATTTGCATATTATTTTGTTGATTGGATTCACCCTAAAGTATTGCACATATTTGGTTTACTTTTGATTGGTAGTTTGTACTTGGGTAGTTAGGGGACATGGATATCAATATACTCTTTCTCTCCTGCGATTTTGCATAATGTCTTGCATCTTGATGCAATATTTGATACCCGAAACACTCTAAGCCTCATCATTAAAAGCCTTGAATACCTAGCCTAATTTCCTAATTATGAGTTCTTTGGTGAAAAAGTTTCACGCCTATCTTGAATGAATGTAGAGAGTTATTAACATGGAAGCTGAGTTTGCAGGTTCAAATTTTAGAGTATGGATGGGCTTGGGAGGTCATGCAGCGATTCTTAGGGAGAATGATCTAACTGTTCTAAGTTTATTTGGTTAGCGAAAGTAGCGCAGAGTAAGGTTTTATGATAGCATAAGATCCAGTTGGTTTTCAAACTTCTTTTCCCGTAGGCTTAATCTTCGTTTCCTTTACTTGAGGACAAGCAAAAATTCAAGTCTAGGGGATTTAATGTGTTAGTATTTTAGTAGTTTTTATTAAAGATTTTACTCGACAATAATGGTTTTTAGCATGTATTCAGATCTTTTTGGCGGGGATTTGTGTTCTTTAGTGTTTTTACAGGGATCGAGCTTGGATGTGCGGAAAGATTTCATTTTGGACGGATTTCAAGCATCGCAGGAAGTATTCGTGAAAAGCTGAAATGCCGAGGAAAATGGATTTACATATTATTTTGTTTATTGGATTCACCTTAAAGTATTGCACATATTCGGTTTACTTTTGATTGGTGGTTTGTACTTCGGGTAGTTAGGGGATATGGATATCAATAAACTCTTTCACTCTTACGATTTTGCATAATGTCTTGCATCTTGATACAGTTTTTGATACCCAAAACACTCTAAGCCTCATCATTAAAGCCTTGAATACCTAGTCCAATTTCCTAATTATAAGTTCTTTGGTGAAAACGTTTCACGCCTATCTTGAATGAATGTAGAGAGTTATTAACATGGAAGCTGAGTTTGCAGGTTCATATTTTAGAGTATGGATGGGATTGGGAGGTCATGCAGCGATTCTTGGGGAGAGTGATCTAATTGTTTTGAGTTTATATGGTTAGGGAAAGTAGCGCAGAGTAAGGTTTTATGATAGCATAAGATCCATTTGGTTTTCAAACTTCTTTTCTTGTAGGCTTAATCTTCGTTTCCTTTACTTGAGGACAAGCAAAGATTCAAGTCTGGGGGATTTGATGTGTTAGTATTTTAGTAGTTTTTATTACAGATTTTACTCGACAATCATCGTTTTTAGTATGTATTCAGATCTTTTTGGCGCGGATTTGTATTCTTTGGTGTTTTTACAGGGATCGAGCTTGGATGTGTGGAAAGATTTCATTTTGGACGGATTTCAAGCATCACAGGAAGTATTCGTGAAAAGCTGAAATGCCGAGGAAAATAGACAAGGATCGATTGATCCTTGTTTCTGGGTCGATCGATCCCTGTCTTGTTTTGTGGACTGATTTTACGAAGAACCATACCAAACTTATTTTGAACTAGATTTCATTACTAAGACCTAGGCTCGAGTTTCCTGTTTGATAATGCATTTTTCTGAGTTTTTTAGAGCAATAGAGAGATTTGTAGCCTAGGGAGAAGAAGCATCTTCTGTACTTTGAATATGATAAGTTTTCTGAACCCTTACTCTTTATTTTTGTTAAATACAATCATGTCTCTCTTTAATTGGATCTGTGTTTGTGCGGTTATCATGAGTGAGTAGTTTATTCGTTGGGTTTAGGGTTCTCAAATAGGGATTCATGAATTGTTGACATAGAATTGTATGATTAGGGATTTAATCAATTGGATCTTCATCTAGAATTGTTCGTAATGCATGAAATTGAATTGGCCACTTAGTTTCTAATCTTAGGTCGTTTAACGCTTGGAAAGTGTTTGTTTAAATGCCTGAAAGAATCCTAAATGAGCAATTCTTCTTAAGGAAATGGAAGTTGATGTTTCATTGATTTGTGAACCTATCAAACCTGTTTAGAATGCATGATTAGAAATAGAGAGTCAACGGAAGTTAGTCTCAAGGTTTCTAATACATAGGGAATTGATACTACAGAAGTAGATTAGTTCTATATTAGTGTTTGAGTTCAAGACGGTTTAAAACTTATTCTTTAATGTATAATTTGAATCAACAATGAATTATTTCCCTGAGAATATCCAATGCCCTACACTTCTTTGATTGAATTACAACCCCGACGTTGCTTGCTTCCCTATTTTGCTTTCTAAATTTCGATATTTGCATCCTCTAAAAGACATCTCTTTCGCTTTAGCCCGATGTTTGATTTGACATTCTTCATGCTATCTTTGGTCTCTGTGGATTCGATCCTGAACAACTACAACGTACTTCTGTGTGCTTGCAGTGTTTTCTCGGGCGAAAACCTGAGCTATCAAAGGGTATCTCAACAAGATCCTTCTACTCCTCTGGTGATCTCAATGAGGCCTAGCAGGAGCTAAAGGATTCGGTCTTACCCTCAGTAATTGTCTCTTATCCCAATTCCAACAGCATGGGAGTGCTTGCCTACGCCTAGCAGGAGATACTCAAGGTAAACTTATGGACTCTGCTATTTGCATATTTCTCGTTAGTTGTGATAACCATCTTTTTGCTTTTGTGTGGTTACAACTGGCCTCTTCCCTTCATCATTTTGAGGATAAAATTTTCACGGAGGCGGCTGCTGCAAGGAGGCCATAATGGAAGACTACATCCTTAAGCTGAAGGAAGAGAAGGACCGTTCTTCTCACTTAGACAAAGATCTAAGGGAACTCAAGGAGCTTACTCGTGGCCTTGAATCCCAGACCGAGAAGGTGGAGGAGAAGCTTAATACTCTAACAGAGGAGAGAGCGCTTCTAGACACTACAAGAAATCACGTCAATTGCAAGGAAGGATTTTCTCGCAATTTCCTTGCAAATGGTGATTTGCGAGGAAATTGCGAGGAAACCGAGACAATCGTTAGTTGCGACGAATTTGTGACTTAAAATAATGCGAAGAATTTGTGATAAAACTAGAAATCGCCAAAAAATTGCAAGAAACAAACGCAATTTCCTCGCAATATCCTGCGACCAAATTGCGACGAAATGGAATTTTTCCTCGCAATTTCTTCGCAAAATATTGCAACGCAATTGCGAAGAAAAAACTCATTTCCTCGCAATTTGGTCGCAATTTTCGGCGACCAAAATGCGAAAAATGCGTTTGTTCATCGCAATTTCCTCGCAAAAATATTGCAAGGAAATTGCGAGGCACACTCCCATTATCTTCGCAAAAGATTGGAATTTTTTTAAAATTAACTGAATTAAATTTTAATAAAATGTATTTAAAATAAATGTAATATATTTATAAAATAAAAATAAAATTATAAATGAAAATTAAATATATTATCAAATTAATTTTGAAAATAAAAATAAATAGTATTAAAAGTATTTTACAAAACAAAATAAATCCTAAAATCTAAACGTTGTCTATTGGTCTGCTGCTCCTGCTGAACCTCAGAGGCGTACCGAGAAGAGTCGGGGTTGTTCTGCGCAATCCAGTTGAAAAGGCGAGAATGGTTACTAATTTGCTGCTCGTAGCCGGCCATCTTGGACCTAACAACACTGACCTCCTCACGAGCCGCGCTAGCTTCTTCATGAGCCGCGTTAGCTTCTTCACAAGTTGCGTTAGCTTCTTCGCGAACCGCGTTAGCAGCTGCACAAGTCGCGACAAGATCCTCACTGGCCCTCTTTAGCTTCTCCTCAATTGAATCCGAGTAGACACCTGGATGTTCAATACCGACTGCAGCTGAAGAGGCCTCAAATTGGAGAGACCCAACACCAAAAACCGGTTTTTCTACCGAGGAGCAAGCTATAGAAGAAAATAAGAAACGTTAGTAAACATATTAAAGAATTACAAAAACCAAAATATGTATTAAAATTAATTACTACTAACCTCGACGAAAATCTTGTTCTTCTCGAATTGGGAAAGACCCGTAGACTAGATGGAGCTATCTGTGCACTTCATCGAAAGAGCCATCTCCACATCGTCGATCCAGCGGCAGACATCGATTGCGAGCTGCTCAGACTTCGCATCCACAAAGGTGTCGTCCGACTTCTTCTTCGTCTCTTCTAGTGCGACAAGAAGATCGGGAGCGTCTGCACCTTCCTTAGACTTATTTAACATAAATTTACATTATTTAATTTTTATAAAATACTTAAAACATTTAACTTTTTATAAATATTAAAATCATTTAATTATTTATATTAAAATTTTTAAAAATTGAAGTACTTACGATTTTGCGGGTCTTGGCCCTGAAAGAATCACGTCCGACTGTATGCGTCGGATCCGCCCTCTGCGTCTCAGGGTTCTTTTGGGCCGTGACGCACTGCTGACACCTCAAAACGTGTTTCTCCCCCTCCCAACGAGCGTCTAGCTGGAGCCAGACGTCGTTGTCCATTCAGTCTGGCCTCCCGTTCTCGACCCTTTGACGCGCCCATTTTTTCTTCCATCGATGTGCTTCGTCCGCGAGGCAGTCTTTAACTTTGTTCTCGAATGCCTCCTTTACCCGATCGTCATTAGCTCGGTCCCAATTGTACGATTGCTAAAAAAAGCAAATGTTAAATATTTGATAATTCAAAATTAAATTAATTTTAAAAAATTAAATACTTAAGATGAACACATTGAACCATGCATCAAGAATAGACTGAGGCACCTTGTTAATGCTCGTGTAAGACCTCCTGAACTGGTGCTAGAAGATCTTCGTGACCTTCTGCGCGACCTTCTCGTCGTCATCGAACATGAAATAAAAAAACATCAGAATTGTAGATAATCCAAAAATTATAAAATTGAAAATAAAACTTTAAAAAACATTACTAGAATGTCCCGGGAGGTCACCGCAGGTGAAGTCTGGGCAAATCAGCGCGAGCAGGACTCCGGAGAAGATCCTCACGAGAAATCCCTGGCGGGTGTGGTGTCGGGGCCTGTTGCATCCTGGCCTGTTGCGTCGGGGCATGCTGCGTCGGAACTAACAGAAAGGATGGGGACGTCTCCAGTTGACATCCTGAACTGGAAGTGCCCGTACCCGACGTCTGTCCCGGACCAGGTCTACCTAACGTCCGTATATAGGCATCAAGGCCGAAAGGGTCGTCCTTCTTGTACATAATTGCAGTAATTTAATTTTTAATAATAATGGTTTTTAAAATAAAATTTTTAATTTTTTATAATTTAGTATTGGTTAATAAAATTATTTAAAAATTATTTAAATTCAACTTTAATTATTTAGAAAAATAGTTATGTATACAAATTTATTTTTACATTTTTATAGATTAGTATTGAATAATAAAAATTATTAATAAATTTTCTAAATATAATTACTAAATATAATAGTTTATGTTCTACGTTTCATTTCGGAAATATCTACTAATTACTCATCTAAACAACCTAAATATACTAGTTATAACATATAATTACTATCTAAACCACCTAAAATTTTTGTATCTTTCTAAATACTAACTAATATTAAACAAATAACTTTAAAACTTACATTAAAATTTGAATCCATAGAGGAAAGGAGAGTGAGAGGATTGGTTTAGAGAGAGATTTCATTTTTAGAGAGAGAGAGAGAGAGAGAGAGAGATTTGGGCGAGTGAGGAGAGAAAGAGGTGGTGGGGGTATATACATATTTTTTATTCCTTGCAAGCGGTCGTAATTTCCTCACAAATTTTGGGGATTTGGCGCTTTTGTTTTTCGATCTAGCACCAAAAATTGCGAGGATTCCTCGCAATTTTTTGTGAAATTTTCGATAAACTGCGTAAATTAATTACAATCTGCCCCAAATTGTGAAGAATCTGCGGGGATTCCTCGCAATTTCCTTGCAATATTTGCATAGTCGGTTCACGAGGAAATTGCGAGGAATCCTCGCAGATTCCTCGCAAATTTTGGCATTTATTAATTACAAGGTTTAGGGTTTCGTATTTCACGAATGTGTTAAAAGTGCTGATAACAACTACCTTAATCTTCATTGACCTTTTTGTTGTAAAACTAATGAGAAGGATGTCTTTATTAATGATAGGAACATCCCT
>OVAN01015833.1:0-11032 GCA_900406275.1 Anastatica hierochuntica
GAGTGAATGTAATCAATATGGAAATGGCCTATTGTTACGAGAGTGGATTAGACTAGTAATGATTCCTTGGTCGTCAGACTAGTTCTTCTGTTTGGCTCCTTTCTTGTTAGTTAGCCACTTGATTACCTCTTCTCAATTGCCAATCCAACTTCCACTTCTCCATCGTTTTAAGTCTAGTTTAGTGTGTTTAGGTTTTGGTTCTTTTTATTTACTATCTTTGGGTCTCTACTTTATCCCCCTTTTTATTTGCTTAGCTTAGGAGATATTGTGTATGCCAAGTGCTTGAGTCTCTAGTTCTCGTGGGTTCGACCCTTAAATACTACAATCGACATAGCTGCATACTTGCAGTTAGTGGGGATTGTTAGTGATTAAGGTTTATAAATTTAAAACTTGAAATTAAGTTAATCACTAGCGAAATCTAGCCCTCAACAGGAGTCACAGGATTAGCCTCAAGTGTCTCGATTTCTTCAGGTGCTTGTGGTTCCACTTCTGGTGTACTTTCATTTGCGTTACTCAAGAAGTTTGCTAACTTGGTGGTGTGATCTAGAATATTTTGTGCATGTTACCAAAAGTTATCAAAAACGATTCGATTTCTTGTTTTCCAGATAAACCATAAAATACAGGGAAAGCATGTAGAGCTTCCTCATTTGTTCCAAATTTCTTTGCATCCTAGAAATGATATGGAAAGTTTTCGTGTAGGGAAGGTCGAGGGGACATGGATGGAGGTGAGGGAATAGACGTCAGTGCCCACACTTGTCTTACTGGAGGGCATTAAAACAACATGTGATTTATAGATTCTTCTTCTATGTCACATACATGAAATTCTTTATCTTTACTTATATGCTTGCAATGTAGCCTTTGGCAGGATTTCAGACATTCCGATAGACATTGCCTTACCTAATGTTTTAGTTTTCATGTAGTTTTTAATTTCCAAACTTGTGCCAAAAGTGTTGCCACTGTAGGTCCCTGAACATAGTTGTCATAAGCAAGGCGAGATAAGTCTCTCACGGCCCAGTATCTGATCTAACTGTGTAGTTCCCAGAGGTGGTGAACGACCAACTATAACCAACCGTACACTTTAGTTGGTATTATTCCTTTGATGCGTTTATTGTCTTCTTGGGCAAATAGCTCCTCTAGACGATCCATTTCACACTCTTTTGTACTCGGATATAGAGTCATTAACATACAATAGAGGATCTTTTTCGGCATTTATTCCCAATGGGGATCTAGCCGGAATACAGGGATCAAGGTTCGCTCCAAAACTTTGTGATCATACCCCACCCAATAGTTTTTCAGAGTCCTAAAAGTACGAGAGGTTTTACTGCTAAAATACTTTGCCATCAATATGACGGCCTATTGGATTTGAAAATCTCCAAGGGGGTGTCATATATGTAGTACCTTCTTCTTAAGACTCTACTAACAAGGGATTTGGGATAGTGTAATAATCTTAATATTTGTTTTGCTAGAAGGGCTAGGTCTTCTTCGAAAGTTTTGAACCCTAGGCCCCCTTCTGATAATTGTACGCACAACTTATCCCATGCAATCCAATGAATTCACCTTCCATTTGAATTTGTGCTCCACCAAAATTTAGCTATTCCACTACTCAGCTTAGAGCATATTGCTTTGGGAGCAAAAAGCACAACACTACATAAGTCGAAAGTGCATGCTCTAGTTACTTGATCATCACCTCTTTCCCACCTTATGACAGGAATTTTTTCGACCAGGTGTTTGTTCTGCTATGGAGACGATCTTGGATAAAAGTAAATACTTGCGCCTTAGACCTGCATATTTTTTCAGGTAGTCCTAGGTATGTGCCCATACCCCTTTCCTGGTATATTTCTACGGTTCATTTGATGACTGATTTTGTAGATGTCGAGATATTGTTTCCAAACATCACTAATGATTTTGCAAGGTTAATCTTTTGTCCTGCAGCTTTTCCATAAGATCAAATGATATTTATAATTTCCTTGCTTTGTGTCCCAACAGCACGACAGAAAAAGCTATCTTCGAAGAGGAGGTGTGACTCTGGGGGATCGACCCGAGAGATTTTGAGATCATGTATCCTCTCGTTCCATTCAACATCTTTTAATTGTGCGATGAGGGCTTTTGTACACAGTATAAATAGATATGGGGATATTATCTCTCCTTGCCTGATACCTCGGTTGGCCGTACATGGCCTTTGGGGGCGCCATTCAGTAGGACTCGATATGACACTGTAGTTATACATTTCATAACCCATTATACCCATCAACTGTTAAAACCCATCTTTAGCATAAGGGCTCTTAGGAACCCCCATTCCACTCGATCGTATGTCTTGCTCATATCAGTCTTGATTACCATGAACTTTACACACTGGATTGGATCTCAAGGCATGAAAGCTTTCTTGCGCAACAAGGATGTTATTCATAATTAATCTACTAGCCACAAAAGATGACTGTGTCTGGGAAATCAATTCTGGAAGAAATTTCTTTAGTCGACGACTAAGAATTTTGGATATTACTTTATATCCTACATTACATAGATTAATAGGTCTTAATCCGGCCATTTCACTTGGTCTATCCGTTTTTAGAATCAAACAAATATTAGTTTCATTAAGCTTTCTTACAAACTTTACTATCTCGACGAAAAAATTCATCATACTAATGAGAACTTTGCCTATGACCTCCCAAAATAGCCTGTAAAAGAGGTCAATCATCCCATCTGGACCATGAGGTTTTTTTGGTTTAATTGGCAATAAGGTTTTCTTTATTTTTTCCTCAGTGAACTGCTTTGTCAAAATATCATTCATTCTCTCTATAGAAAAAGTCTTGGTCCGAAAAGCTACATGAAGTCCTCTGGGCATGCCGCACCACTCGAAGAAGAGCTACAGAGGAAACCCCCTTCTCTTTAGCTTACAGGATGGAAGATATTTTCCCTGCAGAGGTATTAGTCAGAAGTCTTTGATGAACATGATGTGCTCCAAACCCGGAAGCCAACGACCAATTTCTGTTAGACAACCTCGACCTAATCGAGGAACGTCGAGAGCGAGCATGGATCTGCATCCATAATTACCAGTAAGCAATCACACGACACTACAACTCCAAAATAAAACCAAGGAGATTCATAGCATGCGACCTTATGTTATGAAAAGTATATGAAAATACCAAAGAACGAGGCGCTGGGAAATTAGGTACCAACTAGGAAGGTCTTTATCGAATCATTCACATAGTATACCCTAGTGTCTACAAGCTTGTAAAGGTACAAGCGGAGTACCGGAAATACGATCATGAATTTCCATGAACCTTAAAAAGTATTACCATTAAGTGCTCTCATAAAATCGAACTACGTTAGGCTTGATCCCTTGACAGGGTACGTAGGCAGTTTCTCATAGCGAGTCTAGCCCCCATCTCATAAACCCAATCATACGTCTTCCAGAGGGATAAACACATCCGGGTGCACGTCAGGGGTCAAGAATCATCATTACCAAACAACCGTAAACTAAACAATGCCATATAGTCCCGAAGGCTCCACGAAAAAATCAAGACCTTCTTCTATTTTTAGATTTATGAATAAACCTTAATTATGGTCAATATTATCCGTCTGTACTCTTCAAGCAATAAGAATATTTCAATATCCGTTTAAGTTTTAAAAAAACCTAATACTTCAAAAGGTCAAAAACTCATATCACTTGAGTTAAGGTCCAAAGGAACCTAACACTTCATAAGGTCTTAAGATCCTATCATCAAAGTTAAGGTCCAAAGGAACGTAATACATCATAAAGTCTTAAAATCTATCATCAAAATTAAGGTTCAAAGGAACATAATACTTCATAAGGTGTTAAAATCCTATGATCAAAGCTTAGATCCAAAGGAACCTAATATTCCATAAGGTCTTAAAATCCTATCGTCAAAGTTAAGGTCTAAAGGAACCTAAATTTCTTAAGGTCTCAAAATCCTATCATCAAAATTAGGTCCAAAGCAACCCGATACTTCACAACATCTCGAAATCTTACTAGTAAAGTACATGTGCCGAGAAACCTGAGGTTTTTCCAAGTATCAAAGCCTTATCACATACACTCAGATACCAAGGAACCTGACTTTCAAAAGGTCTTGAAATCTCAAACACTAGAGTATAGACTCAAGAAGCATGACACTCCCAAAAAATCCAGAATGCAGACATTCAAGCACATGTTTCCAGGAAATCAAATATTCAGCTTCCAGGCCCCCGCCTAAAGCCTCAATATTTTGATTATTATTTAGGTTTTAAGAATATGATTCCGAGACCTCACCGTTGGCTCCAAGCCCAGGGAATCAGCAAACTAAAAGTTCTTGGTAATCCAACACATCAAGTTTCTTTCAGACTTAGTCACTTAAGGGAACCAAGAAACCAAATCCTTAAGGGGTCTTAGAGACCTGGAATCCCAAAAAGATATAAGGGACCTAATACTAAACGTATAGCAAGATTCAACTTCTCGAATGAAAGTCATTGGGCTATGTTTGTAAGTCTTGGTTCTTTTCAGAAATCTAATTTCAGAAGTTTCGAAGGCCCATAAGTCTTCAATTGAACCTGAATTGGGGCGAAAGAAACGAGCCCTTGAAGAAACCCGATTCTTTAAGATTGAATTCAAAAAACAAACAATCTCAAGCTCCCTTCGAGTAACTTCAAGGAAAGCTTAAGAAGATAAGCGAATAATGAAGCAAAAGTACCTAACATTAAAAGAGACACCAAATGTTTGAAACCAAAAGAAAGGTTTAAAAGCTTCCCCAAACCACTAGTCTAAGTTTGATAAACGAGATAAGGTTTAAAAGTTTCCCCATGCTACCAGTCTAAGTCTAAGAAACGAGATAAGGTTTAAAGGCCTCCTCAGGCTCCTTATAAAGAAAACCATAAAATCTAACTTAGCAAAAGTTTAAGTATGATTAGAAACAAAATGATGAAAGAGATACGATCAGGCCTCCTGATCCCATGTCTCATGTTCTTCAGCCTCCTTGGATATTTATTCATGAACCTCCATCGCATCCACCAAACCAAGGTTGGTTCCATGTTCACCCATCCTAGCTAGAACAACTACCTCTGAAACCACAGGAACGCCTGAGTTGTTTGAAAGTTGGGGCTAAGGAAGCTTGTTTACCAAGAAGTCAAAAACCTGAGACTTGTCAAATGCATCTTTTGCCATAGGAAATAGAGCCACCGGACGTTCATGTTTGACTTGAATGCTTTCAATTTATTTTGAAATAAGTCTAGTCAGGAGATTAATGTTTGTCTGGATCTTCCGAGCGTAGATCTTAGCAGTTACGTCCTCTTTCTTTTTATGGAATTTCTCTTCAACAGAAGCCAAAATCTTTTGGTAGGCGGCCATAACCTCCTTCTTCCCACCTCTAACATCACGTCTAACATCATTATCCTTATTCGCATTAAGTTCTTTATTGACTGGCACGAGGTCAAATACCTTGGCAACAACAGTCTTCTTAGCGCTTTCACGAGAAAATTTCATGTTAGCCTTCACCCTGAGGTCGAAACAGGGGTCCACGTTCTTTGCAGATAAGATCTCGACCTGATACGTAAGATCTTCCACCTGAGTATGGAGTTTTTGTGCCTAAAATCCGTATTGATCAAGCTAAGACTTAGCCTCCTAGCTGACTTCACATCTTGAAGCTCTTTCGCATCGAAGAAACCTTGAAACTGATCTTCATGACCTAAGAAAGATTTGTTGAAATCATTTGCGAGCTGTGAATTAAGAATGCAAAAACGTTGGTTAGGAACCAAATCAAAGCCAAAAGCTGAAATAACGATGTGTTAATCATACATGACAAAGGTGATACGCTACATCCAAGTAACCTTCTTTGTTGCTAAGCTGTTGATGGCATGGAAGGGACACCCGACTTGCTTCATATGGTGCATCAATGTTGCTATTCCCCAGATGTCATCCTGGATAAATCTAGTCTTGGAATGAGTCAAACTCCAAGAGCCTTGGCCACCTATTGACATCGAGGAGGTAGGCTTGTGAGTCATGTCACCTGAATCAGACCTAGCCCTCTTAGAAGAAGGGAGCTCAGATTCTTGACTACCCTATGATACCACAGGCCTGGGCTCACGATTACGAGAAACATCACCTTCAACAACATCCGTTTCTTTATCTTGAGGAACAATCTCCATACCTTCATACTGACCAGTCTTCATCTTCTTACCATTGGCCTTAGAAGACACTCTTATGGTTGACATAAGGATCACCACTTGTGGAGGCTTTGAAGGACCATCGTCAAGGACCTCTCTGATTGTGTTTCTGAAAGAGCCAACAAAGACCTTGTCGCTGATGCTACCTTAGGAGCGAGAGCTTCATGATGCTTTGCCTTACCTAGATTTAGTTTCCAATGATTGGAAAGAAGGCTGGAGAGGCATGTTCTTCATAGTCTTAGTGGTGTTGACTTCGGTTGATACCTCAATTGTAGACTCGATGTTTGGTGCCAGGACAAAAATTAGGTATGATGCATAGGTTGGGAATACCAAAATGAAACAGAAGTGTACGATACACTGATAGATCCATAAGAGAGGTATCATACCTTCAAGCTGGTCGATTGAGATCAGATAAGAAAACTTAACATTGAATCGGTCGGGGAATCTGGCTCTGTTGATCCAGGAAGCTGGATAGGCAGACCAATTGGAAGGTACCTTTTTTTTTAGCTTTCTTACCAAAGTACTTGTTTCAGGTATCAATCCTCATATGAAAATTCAAAAAATGTTACTTAAAGGCTCCTAAGTAGCTATATGAGCCCCGTGGTACCCATAACACGTCCTTGAGGGACAATAGAGGGGTCAAATTTCACAAAAAGAACTTTATACGCCATGGCTCGTCATTAACAGAAAATGTAAAAGTCCCAGGGCTAACCTAGCTGGCAAGTAATAAGTTCATCTAGCTCCTTTGGTAGGTGGACACTTCTTCATGATATAAAAATCCATCAGATCTTTTGTATTGAATTTGACACCCTCCTCATTAGATCTCACAATCAAGCCCAACACTAGTTTGATAACAGAGGGGTACAACTGAGGGAGAGATAAACCGTAGTTGTCTAGCAGGTCTAGTAATAGATCTAGAAGGGGGGGATTTCAAGTGACTCTTAGTGATGTAGTGTCCATGAACGGAAAACCATCCTAAGAGAGCGTGCTTAGGCTTCTCCTAGGGATCACAAATCCTTGCTAAATCTTTCGAAGCCCATCCTCCGTCATCAGATTGGAGACTTCCTATCTAGTTAGGGTAAAGGCTTGATGAGGACCGTAAGTGGAGTTTCCAGGCCTGGCAGTGTCTAGGGCTCTAAAGACCATCTCCATTTTCACGGTGACGGCGGCACATTTTCAAATCATCTCTTTTTAGCATACTTGCATTTCCGATTTCTGTCCGGAACCCTAGAACCTCCGAAGTCGTCTTTCCCATGATGCATAGGGAACTAAAGGAGAAGTGATTGAAGGGTAGGGAAAGGATAATCAAATAACCCTAGACAAATATAGGGAAATCTAATTAAAAAGATCAAAGAGAAAAGGTTTGATAATCTTTGTGTTTTTATTTTGAGAAGATAAAAGAAATAAAATTGAAGAAATTAAAGAAAAAAGTTGGAAGAGAGAAAATTTACCTTGGTGATCGTTAGATGATGGTGAAGAGCAGTTAACAGACAATTTTATATCCCATCGGGTAGCGTGAAGATCAAGGCTAAAATATTCACCTCCCTAGCCTCCTAAGCCGTTCGATTTGTACGGTTTAATTTAGTTCTTGATTCGAAAAAGTGGATCTTTTGAAAAATATTTTAAGTTATCGGGAATCAACATGAGGATATTGGAATATGGATATAGAACACATCTTAGGCCTCGCAGCCTTGGGAAGATGTTGGGGCAACTGATGGTCCCAAATTACACACAATACCAGGCCCATTTGTAGAAGTTCTGGAGTTGGCCTTAGAGGCCCGAGTGGTCGAAGAAGAGGAGCTATAGTCGCTGAGGGCGCCAAGTCTTGAGGAGGAGATTTTAAGCTCTAATTTTAGAGGAGGAAATCTCGGAGTTTTTTTGGCAACAAAGGATGAAGCTCATACGGTATTTAAGAAAAGAAGAGGGGCTACGGGAGAGGATATGCTTCTTCTTCCTCTTCCCCGAGAAAGGAAAAATTTAGCACACATATAGATTTAGATATTCATATTCGATCATTCGTGTATCAACAAAAGAGGAGTTACTGGATCTTTATGTTCATAAGCTCCAGGTGTAATATTCATTGATATCAATCCAAGAAATTTCGATCAATCTATCTTAAGCTCAAACGGGATTCTCCCACGGATCTCTTTCTTTACCAAAATTCTTTACACATCTTAAGTGTGGTTTTTAGCTTCCACATAATCCATCGATGAAATCCATGGATATGTCTATCCATTATGTTTACGGGATAGGTAGAGGTTAGAAAAGCTCTCTATAAGCAAATTTGTCATATTTGAAAGAACACAGACGTAGAAAGAGTACAAATACCAAAGATTCTTAAAAACACTTTTATTAGATATAACTCAAACAAATCTTACACAAGACTTTGTTTGATCAATTTGACGTGAACTGCTTTTGCTTACAATCACCACTATCCAATATCTAATATCCCTTCCTAGCTAATGAAGCAAAAACAGTTGCTTGTATAACCCAAAACCCTAAGAATGAAATTCTCTCGCAATCTCTCCAAAACCACACCTGCCTTTTTTCTCATCCACTTACTTATATAGTCATGCAAGATTTAACTTAGAAAATCTTCAAGCTATATTCGTGATATACTCAAATCTTCTCTATTCCATAATGTACTCCGAGCTTTGCCACATCAGCACCACGTGTTTAGTCTTGGCAAACTTGCGTCACTCAACTTGCCCTTGAGTCATCAATTCCCTTGTTCAGAAGCAACCCTCACAATCTCCCCCTTTTTATTTGCTTATGTCAATCCAAGCATCTATCGACAAGACAGTTCAACACACCAAAGAAAAACAACTAGAGAATACGATTAAAAGATTAGTCTGAGATACACACACAAAAATCTGAAATTAAGCTTCAAACTGAGAGGAAATAAAAGTTCAAGTCAACAAAAACATAACACAACCAGATCGTTTTACATGACAAGAGCATATTACACACCAAGGTTCATATTAGTTTAAAATACAAAAGAAACTAAAACACATGACAAGAAAACACATCAGTCAGACTCCTCAATGCCATGATCAGAGGCAGCACTGTCATTTGAGTCCTCACGAACATACACATCGTACTCTCCCTCTGATTGGTTGCATAATCATACAAAAACATATGAGATCAAGGCAGACAAATGCACAAAGAGAGAGTGACTTACTTTTCAATCGCATCTCCATCTGGTAAATCATCATTTTCAGGTTCCTGAGATCAAAAACCAAATAGGGAGGTGCGGGGTCTTGTTCTCCAATTGATCCTCGAACACTCTTGTCCAACGAGATGGCTTGTGGTGTAGGTGAGGTCTTATCCTTGCGATAAACTGGAACAACACGTTGAAGCCTCAGCAACTAAAAGATGAGATTGGGGAATGGCAGACGAAGACATAGCTGTTCAGGATGCTTAGACACTTCCAAGATTTGCTCATACACAATCCTCCCAAGACTGAAGCGCTTGAAGTTCACAAGCATGTACAGAAACTTCGCCCTAACCTGAGTCATAGTAGTACTGTTGGCAGAAGGGATCCAGTTTCTGCAACACATCTTGTACATGATAGCCATAGTGAGTGTCAATTGCTTAGAATGAAACTCTTCCCAGGGTTTTTTGCGTCCTCCTGTGAGTAGCATAATTGCTTCAGATAGGGGTTCATCCATGTACACCTCAGAGACATGACTTGGATGTGTGTCAGGTGGCCTTATGAGCATATGATTGATGAGGTTAGGCGAGAACTCGTAGAGTTCACCATGCAGATACACCAGACACATGTCAAGGGAGTTTGCAGCATAGTCACCAAGATTGCTATAAAATTCTCTGACCACTTGTTCAACATATTGATTAACTTCGATAACCGCAACAACATTCCAGTGGATCTTACAATATCCTCCACTCCTATCTCTTCAGGATTTTCTGAAGGCAGATACTTTTGATCAAGAAAAGATCTTACCTTGAAGACTTTGTAGGATTCAGCCCCCTTTGGAGTAAGAAACTTCTGGTTAAAGGGGCAAACTGGAGGGGTGTCGTAAATGGCTGGAAACATTTGAATCTTGCGGAGATGGGTCTTCCAATTTTCCTCCATGCGCAACTCAAACAAAGGATAGCCACAATCAATGCCCTCTCGCTCATCATGGAAGGGTTCATCTTCATCAAGATCCTATGCATGCACATACTTAGGGACATCATGCCAGTCCTCTTGATAGGTCATCAACTCTTTTCTTGGATGAAGATGAGCCTAACTAGGTTCCCCTGAAGATATTTCTACAAAGATGATTTGGGGTTCTGTTCCCAGAGGCAGTGGTTGTGATGGTACAAATGCGGCAGCGGCACGGTGCAGACCTTTCCTATGAGTACGAGTCAACGACATGTCAAATGAATTTGAGAAGATGTGGGGTACAGAAGCAGGAGAAAATGTCTTAGTAAGAAACTGAATGACGTCACATTTAGGGTTTGTTAGACACACCCAATTGTTGTTTAAAAAGAACTTCACGCTAACTCCTGAAATGAAAAACCGCTCACAAAACGACACAGCTTTTGATATCATATTAATATTAACAAAAACTGGGCTTTAAGGCCCAACAATCCAATAAGACAGTAAACCAGTGCACTGTAAGACACACATGAACAGTTGAGTAACTCAGAGAGACAAAGGTTCTTAGATACTCTTGATTATACACGCAGAGGTTATACGATAGTAAGTTGACTGGTATCACCCTCTTTTTAGCGATCATAATTAGAGACAAGCAATGCATTTTTCAGACCACACTAACACTGTCCACTCAGGTGAGATTTTTCACAAATAGAGAGATTACAACTGATCTGTTGTGAAACTAATGAGAAGGATGTCTTTATTAATGATAGGAACATC
>OVAN01015835.1:0-11031 GCA_900406275.1 Anastatica hierochuntica
TTTGAAAAACAGACAATACAAAAGTGTATTTTTGTAAGTCTCCCAAATGAAAAACCCAAAATAGGATACAATAATTTATTAGATATCCGTTTATATTGTCGATCATTTAAACAAAACATAAAACAGAGGCTCAATGTAACACACAAGTAACCAATGAAGAGCTTTTATTTGACCGTCATGTCTCCAATTGAATCCATCTCAAAACATGTTTGCCTGTAAATTTCAGTTTAGAATTTATTAATAAGTGTGGGCCTAACTCACACCCGAAAACTAGTTCAAGAGCGGAAGATTGCCACAATAGTTATATATTGGCCCATTGCACTTTAGACTACCGATGTGGAACGGTTGATTATTTAAACCACAATGATTATTTCCTATAAGTTAGGTGCTATAACAGAAACCACAATGATTATTTAAAGTGGTAAGGCAACTTGAGCTTACTAGGAATTTGGTGATCCTGAGATGAGAGAAAGGATGACCATTGTAAGGATTGATTGGATTCTGTTGCCAAGACCGGAGAAGACTCTTCAAATATTTTGACACCAGAAGGATTGAAAGCAAAACCCTAAAGAGTAATAATACCTTAGAATGTCATGAAACGTTTGCTTGAGGTCAATATAAAGAACGTTCACGTTAAGGAGAGACCATTTGTAGAAGCTCGAATGCGTCAGGACGCTGAAACCGGACCAAATTCTTAAGAGAATTTAAGTTGAGGAACACTAGATTAGTGTGTTCTTTCACAGTCAGAGATACGAGACCATTTGAGATCTCTTTAAAGCTTTCACTGTCTGTGATTTCAAGGTTTAAAGCTTGTAAGAACGACGAGAGAGAGTAGAACAAGTCATCATCATCCATGGATTTGTCTGTTGTTATTGCTGCCGCTGTCTCCTGTCGATGCATCAGAGGCTTCTCTACGCCACGATCGGTAGTTTTATAGGAAATAGACTTCTTCGGTCTCTCCTTAGTTGCACAAAGTTCCTTGACCTTGGTCACAACATCAGCAACGAACAAGAGATCAGATCTGCGAAAAGAAAGGCCAGTGGTAGATGAATTAACGTTGACTTGCAAGCAAAAACACATACACACAGACATGAGCATTTATTTTATATACTTATGTTTATAGACCAAGCCTTGTCTTGAGGCAATGGAGGAGAGGGCTTGTCTCCATCCCCAGATTCTAGCTTCGGTATCAAGAATAGACTTCTCACTGCCCCTATTGACGTTCTTACGCACTTCATACTCTATCATGACAAGCCTGTAGCGGAACCATCCATTTATATCCTTAACTGATTCATCTTTCAACTTGTAGAAAATGGGGAAGGGATTGATCTCTCCTGCGTCCATAAGCGTCTTGATCTCAACGAGTTCATCAAGGCACTCTTGCGAGTCAGGATACTTTTCTGAGAAGACAACTATCGAAACTTTTGACTCTTTAATCCTCTGCTTTGTCTCATCTTCTACACACACTGAGATTTGGTTTGATTCCAATTCAGAAACCAGTAAGCTCACTAGTCCCTCTTTGAGATTCTTATCGCCAAAACTGATGGACACTCTTGGAGACGGAGGGCATATAATCCTTGTGAAAAGCTTCATAACATCACATAAGAACGAAAAGCAGGTCAGAGCATCACTGGAGTTGTTATGTTCGCCAAGAGAGTTCTGAAAACTGTCGTTCCTCCCTGCAATTGCTACCATTTATGTGACAATCTGTTAGTTTTAATCCAGAGGGAACTAAGAATACATGTAACTGAGAAGCGAAACGTAGCGTGACAAGCAAGAAACTTACTAGTGACTTGAACTGGTGAAGAGTAGCTTTGATCTTGGATTTCTTGTGAGGAGACAGAAAGCTTGTTCCTGGTAAATTGCTGAGATTTCTTGGGAAACAAGAGAGGCTTGAAAGCAAAGCTCTACAGAGTAACACCAAAAATTAACTTGATCAAACAATTTCAGAAAAAGAAACTTTGAAAAGTTAAGAAATGAACCTCATTGTAGTCATCTAGAGAACCTAACAACACCAAAAGAATCTTTTCAGCTTGACCCGTCTCGGTTATTAATCGCTGTTGGAGCACAGGGTTCTTAAGGGAGTTTAGGTCAAGAAACACCAGATGATCAGTTCTCAGAGAATCGAAGCCATTGATAGCAATCCGTGGCTTTGTAATCAGAGAATTCTTTTTGACAGTATGATAATTTCTTGGAGGAGAAATTTTGTTTACCATCTCTTTAACTTTGACCACAAGATCACAAACGAAGGCCTCATCAGAGACATGTTTATAGGAAAATCCCATTCTTTGTCCAACAGAGACTAGAGCTTGCCTCCATCCCCAAATCATAGCCTCTGTTTCAAGTATTGATTTGGTGCTTTCCCTATTAACTTTCTTGCGAACGTTGTCTTCAGTTCGAAGGAGAGAGTTACGGAAATAACCACTCTGTGTTTTGACGGATTCAGCTTTCACATGGTAGAATACTGGAAAAGGAACAAGAGATCCAGTTTCCATTTGCTTCTTGATCTCAACGAGCTCGTCTAAGCACCAGCATGACTCGGGGTACTTGTTTGAGAAGAAGACGAGTGCAACACTCGACTCTCTGATACGGTCGAAGAGTATTTTGATCGAACTCCCTCTCGTCTCGTTCTCGTCTATGTAAAAGTTGATATCACTCCTCTCTAATTCTTGAGTTAGAAGGCTCATTAAACTTCCCCTTAGATCTGGACCTCTGAAACTGATGAACACTTGGTGGTGAGGCTTCGGCGATGACCGAGAGAAGTTCATCATTTCTACTTATGGTGGAAATGGTGATTGTTGAAGAGTTTAGACAAGTGCTTGTGTTGCAGATGAATTATGAAGAAGTGAAGTGTATTTGTAATGTTTTTGGTCAACTATTAAGTCAACAAAGTTCCTTATGTGTTTTTATTATATATTTTTTCCCTTGCCAGATGTTTAGATACGGTTTGTAGCACATGGATCTATTTACAAACAGAGTAAATGACTCAATTAATACATTTGATCGGTACGAACATAATTCTTTAAAGATCTTCTTATTTTCATGATGATACATCTTAAACTTGGTATGACTAGCTACAACAAATGATGAAGAAAAAAAAAAGGATAAAGATGAAAAAAAAAAAAAGACTAGCTACAACAGATAGTCGGATATCTCCCTTATGTTTAGTCACTCTATTCCAACCTAAACTCCAAAACTCATTAGCATTAGAGTTTAAAAATAGATATTATCTTACATACATATTGTGTGTTCGGTTAATTCTAATGAACTCTAATAATCTTTTGTCTTTATAATACTGATCTCCCCCACAACTAGTCTCATTAGTGAACTATATTAAATTTTTTTTTGGCAACCACACATTAATTAGAAGGGTACTCCTTGGTTGGTAACCCAACTAGGAGGTTTAGTGTCTACAAATGTTAAAACATGAAATAAAATTCGAGCACTACATTAAATTATGTGTCCCGATATTTACTTTTTTGTTAATCTTTTTGCATTCACTTTTTTAGCAACCATTGATTCCATTAATTAACTAGTATCGAGTACAAGAGAAGATAAAGCAGATTTAGCTAACAAATTTGCCTCTATATTATTAATTTATGAAATAAAATTTAAAGATATAACATAAAAAACACATTAAGATGTTGAGTCCTCAACAATTCCACAGAGAAAAAATAGTAGTTTCTCCATTTTCAGCCTTAATAAACCGTCGCCAATCAGAGTTGAAAAAGATTGATTTGAATCATTTGGACAAGACATGTTCCATAGCAAATCTCAAAGCAAGTTCTCAGCTAGTATCAGAGAGTTCATATGGGATTTAGTGCGACTGAACTCATGTTTTGTTCCATTTTTATGTGTGAAGGCACGATCAGTTTCGGTCATTTGCGACTCTTCTTTCCTTGCAGCATCTGAGTGGCATACAATGTCCCCTTTTGTTCCTAAGCGCTACTCTCCTTTTATTTGTGTTCTTTCCCCTTTTGATTTGTTGGTATTCTGCCATTCTTTGGCATTGATGATCGTCTTGAGTATCGTCTCCGCTGATATGTGTGATTTCTCTCCAAAAATCATTTTTCTGTATGAAGCAAAAGGACCTATAATTATTCCACAAGGTGACAAAATTGTTTATGTTTTATCACATCCCATGCTCTTTCAAAGTTATTGAAATAGGTTATTAATGGTCTCTCAATTAGTGGAGTTGTACTTCATACTTGTGATGCAAATATGTAAGTGAACAAGATACGAGTGAATTACTTTGATGCTTCGTATCTAGCGCAACTTCCTTCACCTTGTATTCGTCTAGCATTAGAGAAACATCTTTAGCTTTTTTGGAATATGCAGTTTCCAAACACAATGTAACCAATTCACATTCTAGTGATTTTGCTCTTTATCCTCTGTTTTTTTTTTTGTTACTCTGTAACCTGATTTGGAAGTGCAGCTTCTTGTGTCAATTTTTAACCACATTTTTTTGTATCATTTGCATTTATTTTGCTTGTCTTTATGCACATAGTTGAAAGTTCTAAAATTGGGAATAACTTCTTAATTGATTCTTTATTCCAGTCAGCGTTTGGGAGAAGCAAACCCGCCATTGTTAGGAGTTATTTGTCACTGGGTATATTGGTCATCTCACATCCATCGTTGAAAGCCACATATCTGACCATTTGTTGATGCTCTCTCCATTTCTACTGTCTAGCCAAGATTTGATTTGATGAGTTCTTTACCTATCAACAATCTCTCAACCCATGAGCTTTTTTATTTGTATCTTCAACCTCTATAAAAGATATTTTTGGGTGGTATTTCCTTTTGAGGATACAAGCCAAAAGGCTCTTAGGTTTTGAGTGGATTCTCCAACTTAATTTTACGAGATGGGCGTCATTGAATGCTTGTATATACCTAAATCCAAATCATCCATCATTTTCTTTGCTCGTTAACCTTTCCTAAGCTTTAAGTCATATTCCTTTCTCCCAATTTCGCGTCCCACCAAGATCTCTTTAAAGTCGACTAAACTCTACTGCAAAGTGATATGGGAAGCTTCAAGTTCGACAATGCATAACTCGACATTGCCGCTAGTACACTATCTAACATGATCATTTGTCATGTAGGGGAAAAAGCTTTGATGACCAACTCACAGCCTTTTTGATGAACTTTGTCCATAATTGACGCAAATAAATCCTTTTTTCCATCTTCGAAATGTCATAGAGTTCCAAGTATTTCTACACATCTCCTTTTTTATGAATCTTTAACTCCCTTTTTACCGGGTTTTAAGATGAAGAGGTGTATTTCTTGAAAAAGTGATCGTAGATTTTAGGATATTTATGGATTGCCCAAAGCTTTTTCATATTTCTTAAGTATGATCTTTAGTTCTTTGATGCTTCGCGAAGATATTTTGCAAAAGCACATTGTGTATTCGATAAAAAAGATATGATTCACCCGCAAACTTTTGTTTCCCATTCTAACTCCACAAAGCTTTCGACTTTTGTGCATTTTCACATAGCCCTGAAAAAACTTTGCTACAAAGAATGAATATGTATAGAGAAATGGAATCTTCTTGCCTTATTCCTCTTTGTGACTTCACTCTTGCTTTTATCATATTGTTTAGGAGAAAAGTGTATAAAACGATAGTTACACACTTCATGATCTAGGCTCTCCACTTGCTATGGAAACTAAGATGTTGTAGAAAAGCTCTATAAACTTTCATTATATGCGATCATACGCTTTTGCCATGTCAGTTTTTATCACCAAATAAAAAAAATTGTCGCTTCTAATGTCATCAAGAAGTGAAGAACTTCATGCATTATGCGAATATTATCCGCTATTGCTCTTTCGTGCGCATATGCATATTGATTTTTCTCCACAAGTAAGTCCAACATCTCTTGTAGTCTTCTTTATTTAATTTTCAATATAATCTTGTAGTAGATATTGCATAGAGCAAGAGGTCTATACTCGACTACCTTTCTCGGTCTTATCATCTTTGATATTAGTCTAATGTGATCTTGTTTGTGGATCTTGGTAAATTACTAGAACTGAAGAACTCTACCACCTCCAATACGACTTCAGGAAAAATTCCTTCCAATTTTTTTAGAAGAAGCTTGTCGAAAATCCGTCTAGGCCTGAGTATATCAAAAAGAGGACTTCTTTGGTTTCCAAAGATGTTGGGGTTTCGATAAGTGTCTAGTTTGTTTCATCTAACACTTTCGCTTGTATGGCTTTCTTTAAAATTTCTTCATGAGATTCATCTTTTGAGGAGAAGAGGTTTGTAAAATAAGTCTTGGCATATCTCGTGTTTCTTTCATCGAGTCGTAACCAAAGAACCATGCTCTTATGTTTCCAATATCCCTCTTCCTTCAAACGAGCTTTATTGAGTCTGCCATTGATTTTGAAGATTGTCTCTTCATTTGGGAGAAGATTTTCCATTGCTTCATTTAATTGGCTTCTCTTCTCCTCAATAGTTTTTAAGTTGTTGTAGTGATTCTCCTTATACCCTTTGGCAAGAGCATCTCATAATTTTTTAATCTCCTTTCTACATATACTTGATGCTCTTCTTTCCACTTTTTTGATGAGTTCTTTAACTTGAGGATTATTTCTAATCTTCTGTTAAATCTAAATAATTTCTTGCCTCTTTTCGTGGTAATATCAAAGTATGTGATGATTAGCTTGAGATCGGATCCATTGAGTTTCAAATATTTGTGTCTGCCATCTAGAAATTGTTCAGACCTTCGTTGTTCGCTAATGCTCTTCCTAAGTGACATCTAGCAGCATGATACCCTCTAGTTCCTTTTCATGGAAGATGATTTCTCGAGTGATTGATGTCTTATAGATCACATTCAGATAAAAATGACTGAAAGTCAACAAAAGATGCTTCTTATCTTCGGGGACCTCCTTTCTTTTCAGAGTTGAACATAATATCTTTAAAATTTTATTGAGATGAACCATGGTTCTTTCGTGTGAATTGCTATATTCGATATTTTTGTCCATAACTATTTTCTTCTCTTCCAATCTGTATCCATATGAAAGAAGAAAATATATAATTTTTGCATCAGTTAAGTTATCAGTGGAAAAGATAATGTTCATACATATGTCTTTTTTGCAGCAAAGAAAAAGTCCATCACCAGGTCCACCACCAGGTAAACCACCATGACTATGTGGGAAACCAAAATATGAGAATCATAATCCAGGACAAATAGTTTTTTGAAGAACGAATTCGTCAGAGTTCTTCATTTCAAAGAGTAATATGATGTCCAGGGATAGTGATGCCTGAATTCCCTTGAGCCTTTGAATTATCTTATAATTCCTCAACCCTTGATAGTTCCTCTATATAATCTTTAAGGAAGAGGAGATGGTGGGTTTTGAAAATTCATCTTCTTCCCCACGACACGCGTGTTGTTGTTGTTTTGTCCAGTGTTTCTATAAATGTTCTCCTCTTTGTGAGGGATCAATGACTGGGGAATGTTTTTGTTCTTTGGTCAACTTTCGAAGAAAATGAGCTTTCTTGAGGTTGTTTGCTCTGCCTCATCTTTCCTCTTCCTTGTATTGTGGACCATAATCATTATTGTACTAGCCTAAACCTTCCTTTTCTCTGGTGGTCTTCCTAATTTTTCTTGGCAGAAATTTATCCTTATGTTTCTTGTATCTCACTTTCTAGTTCCATTGTAGGTCCAAGCCTCAGAGAACCTAAAATTCTATCATATGAAGCAGTAGAAGCTGGTGAGGAATTTATCTACAAGTTAAAAGATGATCTGTCCATATTTTCGGTTGTTTCTTTGATTTTTCCTTCTTCCTTATCTTTTTGAAACTCTGACTCGTGGCTGCACTTTGAGTAGGATCCACACAGTTAGAATACTACACCCTTACTTCCCTTATGCTAATCATTGCATCTTCAATGGCCTCTCTTGGGGGTTCTGAGGTTCTGGTGATGAAATGTTGCCAAGTCTTTCAAGTGTCTGCGATCTTTTAAAGATCTTGATTTTTCTTGTATCACCAGATTTGCCATTGGTTCTTCTCTATTTGTTTGTATGGTGAGAGGAGTTTCTTCATTATTGGAAGGTTCTTTTAAGATTATCTCCTTTCTTCTATATTCCATTAGAATTGTTGGGTTTCTTGACTGAATTGATTATTCTAAGTATTCTCTAGAGTAGCGTTGTCTCATGTAATCAAATTGAGGAGCAATTTCTATATAGTTTGATGCAGCTTTGTGTCTCGAGTTGACATAATAGTCTTTGTAATCTCTATTATACGCTCCATGCCTTCGATAGAGAGATCTAGTATGAGATTTTGAAACGTTGTTATACTTTCTCTTGAAGATTTTAGAGCTTTATGGGGGCTAGCTTATCAGATTTATCTGGTCTCTGATTCAACTTTGTACGCTATAGTGGCTTGCCATGGCTTTGTCTTTTTCAGTTTGCGCAAGATTTGCGATGTTAGCTCCCAGAAGAGTTACCGTATTTCTAGCTTTTTGTAAGATATCTTCTATGGGCATTCAGTGTTTTCATGGTCTGACTCGCAACAAATTAAATAAACACCAAAAAGTTCTCATATGTAAAATAGACCCTCACCTCTTATCCATTTTCGAAGTCAACTTTTGTGTTGAAAATTAGTGGCTTTAGACTATTGATTCATACCCTCATATTTACCACTCCTTTTGAGGTGTTTGTGCCTTCCACTTCTCCAATGTTGCTTCCTATGGAGTAGATTATGTTAAATATGTCCCCAAATGGACTAGAAGGTCTTGGGTTCTTATCCAGAAACGTATCAACGATAGGTAGGTGATGTATTCATATTTTATCGGTTTTCACTACGGTTTTTATACGAGATTTATGGTTTTTAGTATGTATTCGGATCGTTTTTGCGCGATTTTGTGTTCTTTGATGTTTTTACATGAACGGAGCTTGAATGGACTAAAAGAATGCATTTGGAATGGAATTCAAGCGCCAAAGGA
Organism: Anastatica hierochuntica; assembly: GCA_900406275.1. Lineage (NCBI taxonomy): Eukaryota > Viridiplantae > Streptophyta > Magnoliopsida > Brassicales > Brassicaceae > Anastatica > Anastatica hierochuntica. The sequence continues at coordinate 8,933 of OVAN01015835.1, forward strand.
AGTCTCAAGAAGATTGAAGAAATGTCCACACAGAGGGACAGGGATCGATCGATCCTTGTCCTGTGACGGGACATGGATCGACCGATCCGTGTCCCGATTTCGAACCAGATTCTGAAGATACAAACCGAAGTTATTTTGAACCGAGTTTTCATACCTTATGACCTAGACTCGATTTTCTTGTTTTGATTATGCTATTTTGGAGTTTTGGAACAGATTTTTGAGCTTTGTAACCTGCGAGAGAGAGATCGACTCATCTGTACTTCGTTGGAGAAGAATTCTTATCTCTACTCTTTGTTTTTATCATTCAATACATCATGTTTCCATCCAATTCATCTTATGTTGATTTGATTGCTATGTGTGAGTAGTTTTCTAGGTGGGTTTAGGGTTTCTCATAGGGGATTTCATGAATCTGTGATTGCTAAGTTGTTAGATTGGGAAATTATCTATTGATCTTCGTTTATCTCTGTGCTTAATGCTGAAATTGGATTCGCGACCTAGTTTCTGAATTTAGGATATTCAATACACCAAAAGTGATTGCTTGAATGCTTGAAATTGAGATTAAATGAGCAAAGTATCCTTAACCAACGACAGTTGTTGTTACCGCGCTTTGTGAGCAATTCAATCCTGTTTAGAATGCATGCTTAGGGTTTGAAACTCAACGAAAGTTAGTGTCTAGGATCCTTAAGCATAGATAATTAACGCTGCGACAGTAGGTTAAGTATAATCCTGTGAATTGAGCTAAGATGGATCTTAATTGTCTCCCCGTTAGCAATCTGCAATCCTGATGATGATTTCCCTGAGAACACCCTGTGCCCAGCATTTTTCTTTGATTGATTCACAACTCGTTGTTACTTGCTTGCTTTCTTTTTCGCTTTAGCCCGTATTTGATTCATAGTTCTTTGTAAGACATTGGTTCTTGTGGATTTGATACCCGAACCACTACAACGTGCTTAACTGTACGCTTGCAGTGATTTCTTGGGTGAAAACCTGAGCCATCAAGTTTTCTGGTGCCGTTTCCAGGGACCAATAGGTCGTCTAAGAACTTAGGATCATCGCGTGCCTAAGGCATTTTATTTTCTTTGTTTAATCTCTTTCCTTTCTTCTTGTTTGTGTGCTTTCAGGTGCATGAACAGGCCTCACACTAGGAGCCAAGGAAAAGCTAATCTTCTTGAATTCGAGCAGGAACTTAGTCGTCTAGAAAGGCAACGGAAGAAAGGGAAAGCACTTGAGGGTACTTCAGAACCTTAATTTGATTCGGAAGTTGCAATGGACGAGCAATTTCATAATTTGCAGCTCGAAGGGAATAATCCGCCTGGAAACATTCCAGGGAATAATCCACCTGCTGGAGGTGGTCTGAATGCTGGTGTTAACCTGAACAACCAGCAGAATGTTGCAGCTGCGAGGCAACCCGGTGCGAATCTTCCTCAGCAGAGGTTGACTCTAGCGCACTATGACTCTCCTGAGATGCTCTCTTATGAGCGGGCAGGAATCCGTCCATCCTCTATTGACAGGAGAGACTACGAGATCAAGACTGGTCTCATCAACTTGGTTCAACAGAACCAGTTCCATGGGTTGACTACTGAAAACCCGATTCACCATCTAGAAAGATTTGAATCTATTTGCGGTACTGTTCGCTGCAATGGAGTGCCTGAAGACACTTTGAAGTGCAGGTTATTTAGATGGTCTCTGACAGACGAAGCCACTAGATGGCTTAATTCTTTGGTGCATGGTTTACTCACCACCTGGGATGAGATTAAGAGTGCCTTCCTCGGGCAGTTCTTCACCAAGGATCGATCCACTTATATGAGAAACAAGATTGGCGGTTTCCGTCAGACAACCAATGAGAGCTTTCATTAAGCTTGGGAAAGATTCCGGGAGTACACTGCAGATTGTCCACATCATGGGTATTCAGATATCAACTTGCTTAATATTTTCTACAATGGAGTGGAAGAGAGATACCAAAATGCGATGGACACTGCAATTAACGGTGATTTCATGACCAAGACTGTCGAAGAAGCATATACTTTGATCGATAACGTGGCGTCGATTCAAGCTAACCGTGTTTCAGAGTATGATCGAAGTAGGAGAAACTCTGCGGT